>CAOLHI010001021.1:0-287500 GCA_948474755.1 Ctenosaura bakeri
TTATTGGCTGTCAACTCAGCTTTGGGTAGAGAACCAGCATGGTGTAGTGGTTTGAGCATTGAACTACAACTGTGGAGACCAGGGTCTGTATCCCCACTTGGCTACGGAAACCCACTAGGTGACCTTGGGCAAGTCACATTCTCTCAGCCTCAGAGGAAGGCGAAGGCAAACCTCTCTGAACAAATCTTGCCAAGAAAACCCCCAGATAAGTTTGTCTTAGGGTCTCTGTGAATTGGAAGTGACCCGAAGGCACACAACAGCAACAACAGCTTCAGGTTATGACAACCTTATAAATGAGAAACCCCCATGAGCCCTAGTCTTCAACAACCCCGCTGAGGTTTTGCAAATTCAGGACCGTGGATCCCTTTGATTGAATATAGTCTTTCTCCTTTCCTTCTGCCTTCCGCTTTCCCTAGTATTATCATTTTTTCTCCAATGGCCCGTGTCATCAAATGATGTGTCTAAAGTACAATAGCCTCATTTAGTTCTTTTGGCTTCTAGTGCGTATCAATTTCTGGGAGAAGAGAGGTGGAGGAGGCACATACACTCATGTTCCACTGGATGGTTTCCCATGGATAACTGGTCAGCCATTGTGTGAACAGAATGATGGGTTAGGTAGGCCTTCCACCTAATCTGGCATGGCCCCTCTTACATTCTTATGTGCATTTTTTAAAATCACAAAATAATGCAGAAATTGGACTGAACAGACCTATGACTGAGTACACAGGAACCTGACAGGTACCATATCTAGATGGACTCTTAAGTCCCAAGTGGACTTTGAATATCAAATGAGAGTCCTCTTTTGATGTTACATCTAGGTACCCCCTCCGTAGGATCACCCCTTGTTTTCATAATCTTTGTCACACAAGTTTGTCTCTTCATCATAAAATGCACATCCTTGTTCCTGTCTCTAGCCACCTTGGTTGTGAGTACAAAGGCATGGTTAAAACCCATTAGGGGTAACTAATCTGCGTTAAATTATCTTGCCTCTACCCCCCCCTTGCCCTCCATCAACACCAGGTCCAATTATCCGGCATTAATTGTCGTCACGGTGTCATTTCTTGTTTTCAGTGTTTGTGCCCTATGGAGCCAGGATGTTTTATTTATGTGAGATGGAAACAACATTGATTAAAATTTCTTTTGCTTGGGTCCGGCAACAGGAAAGGGAATAAGCATGTCAGCCTGCTAATTACTTTCTCCATGGAAGTGCCTTGAAGCCATATTTTAAGGACCTAAATCCTTCTGCATAGCTCAGCAGTTCTTCCCTGCCCACCCCTCTTTAGATGGGAGATGGGTGGAAGAGAAGGAAGAACAGTGCAGATATTATTTCAGTCTCCCTCTTAAAGATAATTGCTTTCTGGTTCTTCCACACCCCTTTCGTGGTCTGTTCCGGGAGATGGATCTCCCAGGGAAATTGCTTTCCGTCTCTCCAAGTTGGTGGAGACAGGATGGGGCCTGTGTCATTCCAGCTATGCGTTAATAGACCTTCAAATGAGATTTCACAGCCTCCGATCAAATTATTTCTTGGGCTTTGGTTACCCCCCAGACTGCAGAGATGGACAGATGTAGACAAGGAAAAGCCCCGTAGCAGCTGAGAGCATTGCCAAATCTAAGCCATGTAGGTCTAAGTTGATTTTGCAGGGAGGGAAGAGACAACGTGATAAACCCAAGATGCAAATGTTAATTTTGCACGCTTGGGAGATCAACAGACAGGGACAAGCAACATAGGAAAGCCTGAAAAAGATGCATGAAACAGTCTTGCAAGTCTACTAAGATCAACCACTGTAATGAAATAATTCCATATAGAGCACTCCATCTATTTAATTATCAACATCGGGAGTCTTATGATATCACTGAACTTAGAGCTCTTTTGGGAGAAAGCTTTACTGTGTATCATTTGATTCCCCCTTGCAGATTAACCCTTTGGGTTTGGTTTGTATTCAGTTATAACTGAATTATATAAAAGGGGGTGGGAGAAAAGTGTAATCATATGCAATAGAATTATTGGTGTCTGTTCTTGGATGAGCAAATTGAACTTATAGATGGGTGGAAAGCTTGTTCTGCTGCTCTATTTGGAAGGTACATATCAAAAAAGAGGGACAAATTGAGAGAAGGGGGTAAGAAAGTATATTTTAGGGAGAGTTGGATATAAAATTGTCTAAGTGAGGAAGAGATGAGCACGTATTAGGAGAATCGAACACAAAAATAAATATGACTATTCATGTGGCCGTTTAAAAGCTTTACAACATAAATCTACCTAATTTGGTCTTCCTAGATCGATATGTAAATTGAAACGGTAATTACATTTTTCCAAATTTGCCATGCAGTGCTGTTATATTTTTTAAATGCATATAAAATGTGTAAATTATGGAAATGTGTACAAAATGTGCGTATTAGTGAAAATAACATAATAACATAATAAATGAAAATGCATCATATTAGAGAAGATTTGCTTTCAAAAAATGCCTGTCTCAGGCAAATTGTGTGTTACATCTATTACACCTGGGAGCTGCAGGCATAGACTGTCATGTTTACTTTAAAATTTCTGTATAGCATTTAGACACCTTTTCGTGCCTTTTGAATGAATCTTCTTCTTCCATCATCACCATCATCATCGTCGTAAGGAGGTACTTCGAATGCTAACTGAAATGATGGGTAGTTGTGAATTAGGAGAAGAGCAGTCCTTTTCACAGGATTGTTGCTATCAGTGGCATAATTGCAAAGCCAGGTCAATCCAATGGGTGCTAGGTACCAGCATGGCAGCATATCTAATGTGTTTGAGCGTAATCCACCAGTCAAATTTTAGTTCAGTGCTGACAATGGGACAGCATCCTCCACGATATATAAGGCCCCAAGCTAGCATAGGGACGGCACACCAGAATATGTGGCATTCGCAACACTTTCCTAGGACAGAGCACTTGCTGTTTCTTTGAATCTGACACCTAAGAGTACGGCCTCCCTAATGGTAGAGCTGGTCTTCCCAACATGGTAAGATGGTCATCTAGGGCTGAGATCCCACACAGAGGAGATAGAATGTACCTTTCTGCTGATGGACCTATGCCAGTGCTTTCTGAACTGTGACCTTCTAGGTATTTTGGACTTCAGCTCCCAGAATCACTGAGCATTGGCCAAGGCATTTGGGACTTCCGGTAGCTGAAGTCCAAAACACCTGGAGGACTAGAGTTTGGGGAATCTAGGCAGTAGTTGTGCAATGCCACTTCGTTGGTGAATTGCAACACTGAGCAACATTGGCCACAGTCCTGTATGATCCAGTGTAGCATGGCAGTTCCACATGCAAAACTATGCAAAAGCTGGCCATTTACCAACCCCAGATGTACCACAGAGTCCCTCCACCACCATTCTGCCTGGCCACTACATGCCTGGCGAAATTAGTGGAGGCTCAGAGAAGCACCTGCCTATGTTTCTAAGGTCTGCTAGAGGTTTCAGCTGCTGATTTAATCATTTTGCATCTAGGTATATGGACATAGCCAGATCTGATCCCTCACCATGATCGGAGGCATGGGATAGCCTGGGGAGAGGGGTTGCAACATCTCTGTGGTAGGTCATGGGAGCTTTGTTCAGTGTGGAGGGAGCAATACAAACCTCTGCATCAACCAAACAAGTGACGTGAGCAGGTATCAAGCAGACTTCTGCTTGCGTATGCGATTAATAGGATTGGTAGTCAAAATGCAAAATTTTGTATGCACAGAGTGCCTCTGCGCGTGCAAATGTGCGTGCACAATGGCACCACACGCACAACTCCATTTTCAAAACCTTGAACTGAGTGTAGGCATTTTGCATTGGACCAAAAATGTCCAGCAGTTTCTGTAGTGGAAGGTATGCCCATGTAAGATGTAGAGTTGCCAGGCTGAAAACTGGAGAGGGTTCTGGCACCATTAATGATTTTGTAGAAGAGAGCCAGCATGGTGTCGAGGAAACCAGGGTTCAATTCCCTCTTGGCCGTGGAAACCCATCGTGCATTCTCAGCCCCGGAAAACCCTGTGATATGTTTGTCTTATGGCTGCCATGCATTGGAAATGCTTTGAAGACACACGACCACAAAGAAGAGGGAATTTCAGCAGGTGTGCTTGCTGCCCAGTTTCTGGCTTAAGTGTTTTAATACGGACACTTGACCATGCTGGAAGGTAATAGGCAATCATTTCCTCAGAGTATTTATTGACATTATCTGTTCTTTTGTGACTGTTGAAGTTATCTGTTCTCCCTCACCCATCATAAAATTCTTAGGAACCCGTCTTGCCTTTGCCTCTGTTTCTTCCCTCCCTTCTAGGGGCTCTAGTTACTAATAAACATCTTGTTATATGGCTGTTAAGGCCTGTAATAGTGCTGTTTAACCCCTCGTCCTTTGCCTAATGGGTTGTGAAGTCGGTTCCCCAGCTGCCAATCCTTTTTCTCCTCTTATTGCTGGTCATTAAAAGAGGCATCAATCATTAACTGACTGGAGCAAAGAAGGGCAAAAGCAAGTCGTCTTTCAGGGGGACTCTGGAACCAACCTTTGGATCCTGGGGAGTTTCACAAATAAGACAAAGCTGCAGGCAGCTTGGGAACAAAAGGCCAAACTATCTTTGAGTTGGCGACCAAAGGAGGCAAAATCTAGCACTTTGGGATCAGGGGGAGATAAGATTGGATTTTGAAATGAAAAAGACTTTGGACGTCAGTCACGTTGAAAGAAATGGGTCTCGTTTCCTTGTGAAAAATGCACAAAATCAAGGTAGACTCAGCTCTAGTCATACTCTGTTGCACCTGCTCTGGGATGATTTTCTTGGCAGTTCGGCCTTCACTGGCTTTATTCTGCCTTTCTAGTAACTTTCCTTAAAGCAAGGGTAGACAACTGTGGGAGTCTAGGGAAGCACCAGGCTCACAGCAGAGCTTAGAAGGTTGCGCCTCCATGCCGCGTTGTTGTTGTGTGCCTTCAAGTTGGTTCTGACTTATGGCAACTCTAAGGCTGAACCTATCACAGGGGTTTCTGAGGCTGAGAATGGTCCTTTCCGCACTGGCCTATTAAAACGGTGAAGAGCGACCTCCGATGGAGGTCTTCTGCACCGTGGAGTGGACTGGGTCAGACTACTTTTCGTAGTTCTGCACTTCCGCTCCTGCAAAACCGGAACTGGTCGAGCAGTATGCTTTTTAAAAACCTCTTTTAAGAGGTTTTTAAAAAGCACGGAGCGTGCGACCCCGTGTCGCTCCGTCGCCACGCTCCAGTGCAGATTTGCAGACACGCACTAGTGCATGCCTGCAGATCTGCCGGGGACGGGCTTTAGGCTGGCGAGCTTCTCCGGTTGGTGGAGAGCCTCCACCAACTGGAAGCCGCCATTTTGGACGCCGGAGCAGTGCGGAGCGACGAACTCGCACTGCTCCTCATCCTGATGGACTTGCCCAGATGCTGAAGAAGTCCAGTGAGTCCCGTTTTTGCGTGGTTCCTTTCCCATGTGCGGAAAGGGTCAATGTGTGACACTCCCAAGGTTACCCGGTGGGTTTCCGTGGCCAAATGGGGAATCAAATCTTGGTCTCCAGAGTCACAGTCCAATGTTCAGACCACTATTCCACTCTGGGTCTCACACACATTTTTGTTCCTAAATAGCCCCCCAAACCCCAAAACTCTTTCGGGGCCAGTGGGGGTTATTGACCCCAGGTTTTTTGGAGGGACAGTGCCATTTTAAGGCCAGGGAGGCCTTTTTCAAAAGAAAAGTAAGTGACCAGAAGTCACTTTTTAATTTTTTTAATTTTATTTTTTAACAAAGGCCTCACCTTATTCTCAAATGGCCTTAAGGGGATGTGGTGAAAGTGCCCCCCCACAGCCATAGAAAGCATTTGGGTGTTTTTTTTTAAACAATTCATATTGGGGCACAAAAATGTCTCTAGAGCTGCATATCGCACACAAGCCACCCTTTGTGAACCCCTGCCTATGAACAGTAAGGGAAGGGAACTTCAGGTGAGGGGTCTAATCCAGCCCTCCTAAATTGCCATCTGATCCTCTAGGCTTTCTAAGATGGGCTCTGCCACTTCTTTGGAGCAGTATTGTTTGATGGTTTCCTAGCATTTTTGTTTGTTCCTGTTTCAAATGGTCAAAGTGTCTTTTCTATGGCTTAATCATTAAAAATAAGAACTTTAAGTCAAACCATGCTGGTGTTTGTGTTCTCATCCTTTTGCATCTCCCTTTCCCTGGAATGTGGTCCTTCAAGAACTTTTCTGCAATGGAATTTGGCTGAAAGAGATTCCACACCCTTGGTGAAGAAGTTACTCCTCCATCATTGTAAGATTTGTTGACATCCTGATTCCTGATGGACTTTGGTCTGGCTTTGAACTTCAGCCTGTTGTTTTCTTCCTTGTAATGCAAGAATAACCCTTTTGGTTTTGAGCAAAGGCCCATTTACTTCTGTGTCCCATGACAAGTAGCAAGGGAGCCCAGAAGTGGGACATGAGGGTGATACCCAAATTTATCCAAAGAGTATATCACTAAACATTAAACCCAGTCATAAGATTGCATTGAGCCATCCTGGCCTTAAGAAGGTCTGTACTAGGTCAGATAATGGTCCAGGGGTAAGAAGCCATGAACCCCCAGATGTTGGAGGTCTTGAAGTTTCAATCTAACAACACCTGGAGGGGTACATTTTCCCCATTCCTGGCTGATTCCAACTTCTTTTTTCACCAATAGATGCATATAGAAAATATTGACCAGTGGATGCATCCAGAAATATTGCAAGCAGAGCATAACCTACAAAGGCCAGGGTTCACAGGGTTAGAGCACTGGAATTCTTCATTTAGCCAGAATTATAACACCATTTCCCTCCTCTGTTCCCTCCACGCTTAGCTTCCACCTTTTAGGAAACTGGTGGAGGGTAAAGGGTTTTCAGCAACAATATATTCTTGTGAGTCATCCTTGTTGAGCTGTGAAGTCCATACCTTCCAACATTTCATAGATGAAAACTATGGAGCCAAAACTCATTCTTCAAATGGAGGAGGCAAATGTCCTAATGCTCTGTCCTAACGCCATGGGAGGAAGGACCATTTTGTGTAGGATGCTGTGACCGCAACACTCTCACTCACTTTCCCATAATGCTATTTTACCATCTTTGTGTCTGATGAAGAAGCCCATGAAGCTTTGAAAGCTAGCGTGCTGTATTTTGCTTCTTTAGGTTGGCCCAATATGGCTTAGTGGTTTGAACACTGAACTATGACCCTGGAGACCAGAGTCTGAGTTCTCACTTACCCTTGGAAACCCAGTGAGTAACCTTAGCTGTGTCACACATTCTCAGCCCCCAGCAAAACCCATGATAGGTTTGCCTTAGGGCTGACATAAGTCAAAAACTACTTGAAGGCACACAACTAAAAAGGGAGCATGGCTTCACATGGGCTAACCTAACAAAATGCTTTTGTATTGCCTTGGTCTTCCTCTGGAAGAACAAGCAGACACTCTGATGGTTGCGTGGTACATTTTGTTCCCTACAATGCCAAGAGACTGTGGAATGCGCTATACAGCAAGGACTAGGAAATGGATATTTTATCTTACAGGAGACTGTACATGACCAACGGATGCCTAGAAGTCACAATTTCTACTGAATTTGTTAGCTTTGTGGAATTTTTCTTCCTGCAAATGCACTTTGCAGTAATGACTTGGCAACCTTGGCAAACTATATTACAATGTACAACCTTGTGGTTCAGGGCTCCCCATTCTCTTCAGATTCTAGTATATCAGGGTGGGAGACAGAAATACATTTTGTTCCCTAAATAAAGATGGATACTTGATTTCCCAGGGCTGGTCATCTAATTTTTCCTACAGTTACAGGGGAAGGAAAGTCACCTTTAAAGGTATCACCACAGAAAGGAGTTTATATTGTGTTCCTCCCCCACATTAATAGGCATTTTAATACATTTTTGGTGATTTGGGGGTGACAAAATAGCACAAAATTGTGGGAAAAAAATCAATTTGGGCATGTTCAGGGGACTTGGGAGTCGTCAGACATATGGCTGGGCGTTGTATGAGGTGTGCTGGCTTCACCTACCCTTACCGATCTTGCTTGCCCCCTCTGCAAGGCCTGTTCTTCCTCTTTCCCTGTCACTCATGGGCTCCTTGCTCATTTAATTTTCTATATTTAGTCTGAGCAAGGAGGTCTCCATCTTGTTTTAAGGGCGCCCAGGGAACCATTGAGTTAGGGAAAGCTTACATTGCACTCAGTTCATCTTCATACAACGGAGCCCACTATTATTTTATGAGGTCTCTGGAGGAAGATAAAAAGCTGGTACGTTCCAACAACGGGTCGTAAATCAGACACAGAGGGGAAGAGAGGAAGGAAGAACGGTTGCAGGAAATCTGGTAAACGCAGCACTTCCCCCTCTGTATAGCTTAAGCAAAAGGAAGACCTGCTGACAAAGATCTGAGATGCTACTTTTTTGGACAGCAAGTCCCAGAATTTCCTGGCCGGCATGGCCAAAATGGCTGGGGGCAGAAATGACAAAGGGGATTGGAGAGAGAATGAATGAAAAGCTAGAAGACATCCCGTAAGATTCAACCATCGCTGAAGGCAATAAAATTGAGGTCTAGTTTTTCTGTATATTCTCCAGTGGTGAAGAAGACATGTTCCAGTTGGGAACAGGTCTGTCCTTTACCTACAAAGGCCATCCTTTGATCTCAGGTTTTGGCCCCAAAATTTCAGTCTAGGATGATTCTGAACTGGCAATCCCTCCAGTTCTAGCAAATAATTGCATTCAGAAGATCATGTTGGGTTTAAACCCATTACGTTGGTCCACACCAGCTCCCACATCTGGGAGCTAAGGAAATGTCCTTGCAGGAAATTGTCTTATTTAGAATTAAGATGGTATATAATATATTTTTTTGTTTGTTTGTTTTGCCATGTAAACTGGCTTCAAGATTTCTCTTTCAAGATTCATCTATGGATCTACAAATATCTGATCTCTATAAAAGTGATCAATAAATATCCCGGAGTCAGTAACTAAAAAGTGAGGTAATAATGCAGGTCTGAGAATTGTGATGCTGATGATGTCACGGCCAGATGGTTGTCATGGAAACAACATTTCAGGTAAGGCTGGTCCCTTGCTTTCAGCTAAATTCTCCATTATTTGATCTCAGCTAGAATATTTTCTTCTGTTTCAAAGTTAAGAAAGATAAAGTCTCACATGTTGGGTGCTGGAGCTGAACTAGCAGTGCCCTGAGAGCAGGGAAGAAGAACTCCTAAAGCAATTGCCAAGAAATATATTTTATAAAAATTGTCTAAAGATATGGCCAATGAGACTGATAAGGAACCTCTAACTCCAGAGGTGAGTTGCCTGAAGGCCCCAAGCCAATACAGACAGGCTGAATGGAGGACTAGAACTGTTTCTTATATCCAGTGGGGAAAAAGAATAAAATCTGTCCAGAGATATCTGTCCATTAGCTATGGCTGTACCACGGTTAAATTGTTGTCATTGGCATGGCAGGTTCATAGAATCATAGAATCATAGAAATGTAGAGTTGGGAGAGACCCCAGGGGCCATCCAGTCCAACCTCCTGCCATGCAGGAACACCCTCAAAGCACTCCCGACAGATGGCCATCCAACCTCTGCTTAAAAACCTCCAAGGAAGGAGACTCCACCACACTCCGAAGCAGCATAGTCCACTGCCGGACAACCCTGACTGTCAGGAAGTTCTTCCTGAGGTTCAGATGGAATCTCCTTTCCTGCAGCTTGAATCTATTGCTCCTTGTCCTGGTTCTGGAGCAGCAGAAAACAAGCCCTCTCTTTCCTCTACATGGCATCCCTTCAAATATTTAAACATGGCTATCATGTCCCCTCTGAACTTTCTCTTCTGCAGACTAAACATCCCCAGCTCTCTCAGTCTATCCTCATAGGGCTTCATGGCTTCCAGGCCCCTCATCATTTTGGTCGCCCTCCTCTGGACTTGCTCCAGCTTGACCACGTCCTTCTTGAATTGGGGTGCCCAGAACTGGACACAATATTCAAGATGAGGTCTAACCAGAGCAGAGTAGAGTGGTACCAGTACCTCCCTCGATCTAGACACCAGACTCCTATTGATGCAGCCGAGAATTGCATTGGCTTTCTTGTCTGCCGCATCACACTGCTGACTCATGTCCAGCTTGTGGTCTATGAAGACTCCTAGACCCCTTTTACACGTACTGCTATCCATCCACGTGTCCCCCATCCTATATTTCTGTGTTCCATTTTTTCTACCTAAGTGTAGGACCTTGCACTTCTCTCTGTTGAAACTCGGTTCAACTATATCAGCCACGTGGCTGTCTTTTGGAGTCCCCCACAATGCCACAAACGTGGTATCATCTCCAGCTGTTGGGGGTGAGGTGTGATGGCAACCATCAAGATAGAATACAGAGAATATTTGGAAAATATTTGCAAAAGGGACTCTCTCTGTGGGTGGAATGAGTGGAAGAGAATGAAAGAGAAAAGTCATAGAAATTTTTCGGAAGGGAAAAAAGACATAGAGAGAAGGATGCTTTAATTTTTTCATGAAAGCTTTAATCCTGTTCAAAGTTGTTAATCGTTATTTTTCATATCTTTTAATATATGGATGCAACTATGGAGAACGACTACTGATTCATCCCATTGAATACATTGTGTCTTATCTCAGGATATATAATTTCCTTGAGATTATTGTTTTTTCTTTGCTAGGTTCAAATCTCCCTATACTAGGTTGTGAGCTGCTTCTTCTTTCCACCCTATAGTGAATTTTGTCCGTATTAAGGACACATTTTCGAAATGTGTGCATTGTTTCTGTGTGCCTTTCCTCCCCAAACCTATGCATTTTTTGCATGTATCTAAGTCCACTGGTTAAAGTGTATGGATTCGAGATGTACAGTTTTTCAAATGTGCACATGTTTTTGAATGCACGTTTTGTTTCATTTTGTTTGTGATGGCATGGCAGACTTAGAAGAATGTAGATTTCTGACCCACAAATTGCCCTCAGGTTCCAGGAGCTGCAAATGGAGGAATCTCACATTAAAATGTGAGTGCAACAAATTTCTCAGCTGTTCCTAGTTGCTGTTCTCCATCTGAGCTGTGTCAGACTGTGCCTCTTGGGTGATTAGAAAATTCTGTAAATATACAGCATACATTGCCAATATGCATCTGGGAACAGGACAGGAATGGTTTTGCATACTGAGTGCATTTAGAATGTTCCGTTATTAAATCTGCAAGACAGAAAGAAGGGTATAGGAAATGGCTTCTGTCCAACCTTATGTCCATTTGCAACAATGAGAGACGGAAAATAATTTATTTCAAATTGACCCTCTTGATGAAAGTGGTATTTCCATACCTTAGAATCAAAGAGCTAGAAGAAACCACATGGGCCATTGAGTCTACCCACCCCCTGCCATACAGGGATATGCCATCAAAGCATTCTTGACAGATGGCCATCCAGCCTGTTTAAAAATCTGCAAAGGTAGAGACTCCACCACACTCTGAGGCAGTGCATTCCACTGTCAAACTGCTCTTACCACCAGGAAGTTCTTCTTAATGTTTAGGTGGCATCTCTTTTCTTGCAATTTGAAGTCATTGCTCCATGTCCTAGTCTCTGGAGCAGCAGAAAACAAGCTTGTTCTATCTTCCACATGATATCCCTTCAAATATTTAAACATGGCTATCATGTCACATCTTAACCTTCTTTTCATCAGACTAAACAGAGCTTGTCAAAAAGAAAGCTCCCCTTCTCATAAATAGCTTCTAGCATGTGGGGGGTCCTTTTATGCTTCGGAGAGATATTTTTCTTACAAAAGGAAGTGATCCAGCAATCACTTCTGTTATTTTCCTGTTTTGTTTTTTCAAAGACCTCTTCTGAGCCTAACATGGCTTTACGGGCTTCCAAAAATGTGGTAGAAATGCACCTACATCTCTACCAAGTGTTGGGGTGGTTGGAGGGGGGGGAATCAAATTTTTGACCTGGAGGGGGGCTAATGGCCAAAAACCTGGGGGTGCATGCGTCCTGCAGGCAGTACTCTGCTCACCCTGGCACTAGACATTACTGGAAACGCTTTTGACTTCTTTCTGTGCAATGCGCAAAGCTTTGATTCTCCAAATGAGACAGATAAATTCAATATAGTTGAATAGAGAAGTTATATCAAAGAGCGAGAATTGTATCAGATATATAGAACTGAGGATTGTTTTTCCATCTGTTTTGTCTCTGGAATCCCGTGGCTTCAGAAAAAGTCAGACAGCAGTCGGTCCCGCAGACGAAATCCATTCAGTTTATTTTCCTGGGGAACCAAGAAGGTAGGTCCTTGGGGCTCATCCCCAGCTTAGAAACGTAGTCAATGCATGCAAGATATAGCATAGCCTCCACAACGTAATTCATCCCCCTCCCCGCTTTCTCTCTGTGTGTATGAAGGGAAACACGATATTGCCAAGAATAATTTTTTTGCCATTTCACCAGCCTTGAAACTGGGGGTGTCATTTTGGCCACATTTTTCAAGGGGGAGGTACATTTGAAGTGGGAAACTCCTAATAAGAGAAGTCTTTCTCCAAGAGAAGGTCTTTGCTCTGAGTTAGCAAGTTGGTATTTCAGTGAGTTATCATATAGTGTTTTAGTTCATTGTTTTAGCATTGCATTTTAATTTTAGTTCATGCTTATGTTGACAATGTTAGTTGGTGTTTATGTTGGCTTGCGTTAAAACGAACAAATATTATTAAAAAAATCGCCCCCTCCCAACCACATTCTATTGCAGAACCCCTAGCATTTCTTGTAAAGCCCTAAGTTTCCAGGGAATCCTGGTTTAGAAGCATTGGTCTGAGACCTAAAACTCATGGCCAGGCCCTGAGATCTGGCAACCCAAGCAGCCAGAGTGGGTGGCCAGCAATGGCCCATGTCGTGTGCTGCTTGTTTTCTGGGGGAGAGATTTTCCATGTTGTCTCTGCCAGGCCTCTCCAGCCAAAGAATCATTAGTCACAGCCTGTTGCCTCTTGCGTTTACGTTCGCTTTGATTCCCCATCACAAAATGATTATGGCTGTCGCCTCACATTCAAGGAGAAGAGCTTTTGCATTTAACCTTTCATTTCCTCCTCCCTGCCATCAATAGGGCCGGTGGGAATAGTATAGGTCCTGGTCTTGCGGCCAGGACAAAAGAGAGAGGGAGACAGGAGCCTTGAACAAGACTGGCAGGAGGCCTGATGCGGCATCTCTGGGGATGGATGGGTCTTATGATGGGAGTTGGTACCGTTGTTTGTTTTGTATGGTCGGGGTGGAGAGAGAAGACCTTGTTCTGTCTTTGGCCTCATTTTGAGGGAAAGAAGTTATTCCAGGTTGATACCTTCCAACATTTCACTGATGAAAACTGGGATATGTGTGGCCAAGTCATGAATGAGGGTGCGGTCAAGGTGGGCAATTGTGCTCAAGATGGTCTCTTGGCAAAGTTGTTTCTGCATTCTGAGCTTGGAGGTACATGCTCCCTGCAATGGCTTTCTTGCAAAAATGGCACGTCCTTGGGGAGAAAAGGTATCCAGTGCTCCATCCACAGGCTTAACCAGAACAGAGTGCATGTTCTGATATCGTACCTTCCAACTGTCCTGATTCAGCAGCAGCAATTCTGTTTAAGGCTCTCTTGTTCCACTTGTTTGGCTGTTTTTTGTTTTTTTTTAAATGTCCCAAATTCTCTCTCTTTTTCCCACTCTTCCTCTTTGTCATCAGCTTACTTCGACAGCTGCAAACTGAGTTCAAAGTACAAAAATAGTTTGCACTCCACTGGAGAGAGGAGAGGAAGAAACAAAATCTTCCACTTCCCTGCAGACTCAGGCAAAAGGAACCTCCTGCAGCCTGTCCTAGCTTGTTTGATCTGCCTCATGAATAACTTCTGTGCTCTTGGCCACACTCTGATGTTCCTTGGTGACATGCACCTTGGCTAACATTCGTGAAATATTGGTGGCTATGTGATATCCAGCACCAGCAAATCATCTCTTGTATCACATTCTTAATTTGTCTTTATCCACCTGTTTAAAGTTTCTGTTAAGCCTTTGAAGAGATGTCATGTTGAAGATGGAGCAAGCATGTTTTCTGCTGCTCCAGAGACTACAACAGGGAGCAATGGATTCAAGCGACAGGAAAAGAGGTTCCATCTAAACATCAGGAAGAATTTCCTGACAGCAAGAGCCATTCGACAGTGGAATACGCTGCCTGGGAGTGCGGTGGAATCCTCTTCTTTGGAGGTTTTTAAGCAGAGGTTGGAAAGCCATCTGTCAGGAATGCTTTGTGTGTGTGTGTTCCTTCATGGCAGGGAATTGGACTTGATGGCTGTTGTGGTCTCTTCCAAGTCTATGATTTATGGTTCTGTAAGCCATCTCCAAATGCATCTTCTCCTTCCTCCTCTTATCCTCTTCTGCATTTCTGCGTTCATCCCCCAATGCTATATCTTTGTATATGTCCAATTTAGAGTTCAGGTTTTTGCTTTTGTTTGTTGCTTCATTTTTTTATCCTCTTCTGACCCAAAGATGAGTCTGAGCCTTCATCTGACCACATCTTTATTAATAACAGAGCTTGCAACAACAATTGCTCGGAGGCATGATTTGGCTTCCTGGAAGCTGATGGTCTTGCTCCCTCGGTGACTCATTGGCGTCCTCAGCTAGTGTTAATCGGGGATGAGACTCCAGACAGCAGCCTATGAAAGAATTGGTAAAAATAGAAATGGGAAGGGGGCTGCTTAGCCAGAGGCAATAATCATCATGCAACACAAAACCTTTTTGAGGCAGTGCAAAAAGAATCAAAGGACTATGTAGAACTATGGGGGGAAAATTGCCACTAGCTCTTTCAGTATATCACAGACTGCAGTGATGTTTTGGCTTTGCTCTTCCATGAGATTATTATTTTTTCCCATTATTTTTTATCCCATAGTCCACAGTGGTGTTTCAAATTTACCAAGTGGGAGCAGTAGTGGCTGGGGACTTCCATGTCCAGGAAGTGGTGAATCCACCACAGGTTTTAGCTTTAACTTTAAATGAACTACCTGGCTGCTGAACCTATTTTGTAGGTGGGATTCAGCACCTTGGATAGTTCATTTAATCTCAGGCAAAACCCCAGAGTGGACTTACTGCTCCACTGACATGGAAGCCACTAGTTGCTACTGATTTCAAACAAATGAATAATTGCTCAGCATCCTTCAGTGGGATTTAGACTACTACTATCGGCTGCTAGATGGTCCATTCAGAATTGGCCAGAGTTCTACCTATGAACCACAAGCTTTCTTCTGCCCATCGATGATGTACTGGCTGAGATCACTTTCCTCTAAAAAGCTGGGTTCAACCTACATGGTACGATACAAGCACCAGCCAAGCAGCTAGTGTATTTGTGTGTCTTGTTGTTGTTGTTGTTGTTGTTGTTGTTGTTGTTGTTGTATGCCTTCAAGTCATTTCTGACCAATGGTAACTCTAAGATGGTTCTATCATGGGGTTTTCTGGAGGCTGAGAGTGTGTGATGTGCCCACCCAGTGAGTCTCCATGGCTGAATTGAACTGCACCCTGGTCTCCAAGAGAGTAGTCCAAAGCTCAAACCACTACATCACACTGGCTGCCTAGCAAACAAAAATCAACCCTAAAATCCTTGAAGGATGAGGTGCTAATGAACCACTGATGTTTAGAGGTTAGATCAGAGCTTGGAGAAGTTACAAACCCCTGAATGCTCTAGCCAGTACAACCAGGCAGGTTGGGACATTTTGAAAGCCGAAGTCCAAAAGAAAAACTTTTCCACGCTCTAGTTTTGGACAAAAACTGGGTGATAGCCAGGTTCAAGCCCATCCATGTCTATGCAGTGTCCTGGATGACAGTGGTTAAGTCACCTTAAGCCTAGCCTACCTTACAGGGTGGTTGTGAGGATGGAGATGACAGGAGAGCTGTGTGCACTATCTTGAGCTCCTTGGAAGAAAGGCAGGATATAAATGCAACAAGTAAACAAAAATGTCCCGAGAGGTTAGCTTTTGGCTGAATATTAGGAGAAAACTCTCGGTGTCAAGAAAAGATTGAGAATCAGATTAGTTACTTAGAGAGTGATGGGTGGTTCCCATAGGTGTCTTCATGCAGGGATGGAACAACAGTCTCTCAGGGATGCACTATCTCTGGATTTCCCCCCTCAAACAGACAGTTGGACCGACTGCTCTCTGATTCTAAGATTCATGCAGTCAGGAAAAGAAACAGACATTGACTGACTCTGGCCCTTTAAATGCCTCACTCGAATCAAGAGATCTTCTGTCAACGGCAACACCCCTGGTGCTAAAAACAATTTGCAAGAATGCTGATGTTAAATTAGGTTTCAAATATTCACCTCGTACAGCTGCCTTTCTTGCTCACCCCTCACCAGTCTACACCTGTCTAGGTGAATACATCCATCTCTTGAAAAGAGATGCATTGGGAATAAAGGAACAGTGGAGGGCACGTGGAGGTGGCTGGTAGGATCTAAAGGTGGGTGAGGGATATTTGTTTTCATTGATGTATGCTTTTTGGTGTGCTCACCTAAAAGATGGATTAAAAGGAGGACATTGCAGAGTGGAAAAAGAGTGGAAAAAATGGCCTTGGTGTTTTGAGAGCTTTCTCTGGTTGGTAGTCACTGACCTATCACCTGATTTTTTTTTTTTTTGTATGTGTTCATTCCGTAGGATTAGTAATGCAGAACTGCCACTGGCAAATATAATCACCAAAAATAGCCTTCCCTTCTTCCTCCTCCGACACACATGCACGTGCTTTAGTTCGAAGCCCTTTTATTCCCTGCGTTTACTGAGGTGTGTGCATGGACTTTCCCCACAAGGCTTCAGTGGGTGGCAGCGCAGGTGAAAATCTATGCAATATGCTCCAAAAGGCTGCCGACTCTTTGAATCAAAGGAAGGACCCTTGGCAAAGCTCTTGGGAGCAACTCTGGTCGATGGAGCCAGATGAGGCGCTAATGAAAAGATGATTGAAAGGGTCTTCTCCCTTCCTTCATTTGCAAGTCAAGAAGGGCGAGAGATTTTTAACTCTTGCCTTTGCTTTTGCAGAACACCCTGAGACAGTAGAATAGATTGCATCTCCCTGCTTTCCCTGTTCATAGATATGATCCCTTACCAAAGCCATCATCTTCATTGAAGCCTTGCATTCTCGGTGAAACCACATCTCAGTGGTGGCTTCCATAACTATGGAACGGTGAATCCACACTGGATTTTGCCTGAAATTTCAATGAGTGGTCCAAGGGGCTGAACATATTGAGGAGGGGTAGAGTTTAACATCTCAGGTAGCTTTTTCAGGCTAAAACCTGAAAGAGGTTCACCACATTATGGTAGGAATGAAAATCCTTGATTATTCCATTCATTTTTGGAAGGACATATAATTACTGTAATTTCTGCCCAGTGTAGGAGAAAAAAAATACTGTCGGCCTTCCACATTGGATCTGATTATTGGTGAGTTTCTCCAACTCCTGCACCTCCTCGCCAACCTTAGGCACTTCGTTTTTGGAGAGGGCTGACTGCGCAGCCCTTTAAAAACCCACCCAACACAAAATATAATTAATATATAAAGAGCATTTGAGAATGAGTAGTTGGGGAAAATACATTATCATATTCCAAAGGGTTTTAAGAAAATATGTACTAAAGTGTTAAAGTTACTTAATGGAATATCTAGTACCTAAGGACCTGGAACGAAGATTATTAAAAGACAACTGTTGAAGTACGTAAATAACTAGTAATATTTATGTTAATACTAAGATTTTAGGTAGAAGTGTAGGAGGATAAGAAAATACAGTAAACTTTCATGTGTGTAGCTAAAACTATGATGGAGAAACTGTTTTAAATATTTGTTTTGTATTAAAATGATATACAAAAATGATAAATTAAAAAAAAACCCACCCAGGATGGTGAGGTTGATCTGCCTATCTGGTGTTGGAGCTCTGAGCCATGTTCATCTTGTTTTGATATATCTATCTATTTTATGCAAGTTATTTTTTCTTGAATTCCCAACACATGAAAAACTGATTTATTGATTTATGGGCTAATTGCTTATTTTGGCATCTGGGCAAAAACTTGTTTTTGGTATGATTCATGACATCCTAAGATAAAATGAAAAGGATGTGTTAGAGGGAGTTGTGTATTTATTTGTCTAAAATAATTACACTGAGATTTTGCTGTTGTGTGAAAAGTGACTGAAGTTATTCGTGTGTGTGTGTGTGTGTGTGTGTGTGTGTGTGTAGATTTCAAAATATCCAGAAGGCTCTGAGGAACTCTCTTTGAAAAATTAGATTTGCCTGCCTGTAGTAAAAGAAGGGTCTAACATCCTAGAGAAACCAAACCCTGTCTGATCTTGGCTGCTAAGCAGGGTCAGTCCTGGTTAGTAATTGGATGGGTGACCACCAATGTATACTAGGTGCTGTATGCTTATTTCAGAGGAAGGAACTGGCAAACCCACTTGTGAGTATTCCTTGCCCAAGAGAACCCTATGAAATTCATGAGGTTGCCATAAGTTGACCAGAACATAGTTAAGAGACAAGAGACAAAGAATTACCCAGCTTACCATAAGGAAGGAAAAAGAGTGATTCCTATACTGCAACTCCCAGCATCCCTCTCTATTGGCTTTGCTGGCTAGAGCAGCTGGAACTTGCAGATCAACAACATATATAAGGCTACATGGGCCCTACTTTTGCACTAAAATGCTACCCAACGTTGCTATAGAAGCTCAGCTTGGTGCTAGTTGATGCCATGGGCCCAACAAGGAGAGAGAGAGAGGACAGATCTCTGCCCAAAGGCGTTTACAATCAAGAAATAATCTCAAGGGATACAACATGGCAAGGGAAAAGAAATGCAGATTAAGCAAAGATGGGAAGGATATGCGGCTGTTTCTAGCACCCTGTTCTGTGGCTTCTGCGCAACCGGCCTCAGTCTGGGGCTCTTACGTTCTTTGTGCTTCCACTTGGCAGGTAAAGGAAGATCCGGCCATGTCTGGCCAGCCTGTCGTGACTTCGCCAGCCAACAACTGGCATCTGGCTAACCCCGAGAAGGAGTCCATCACTATCACCTTGCATGGAGCCAAAAACTTGCCATCTACTCGGAAGGGCAATGTCCCCAATCCATACGTCATTGTGTGAGTATCTTTTTCTTATCCTCTTTCTTTAGAAGTGCAAGGCTCCATCTTGCAGCCCCATTAGACTCAGCCAACATAGTCCTTTGGGAGAGGAATTGCAGGCCAGCCTCTGTTGAGAACGATGGGAGTTCTGGTCCAACCAATCCAACAATATCATCGTCATCATTGAAAGTTATGTGCCTTGGTTTTTCATTTAGGTAGTGTAGAGATTACTAAGTACCACGCTGGAATCTTTAAAAAAGGATTAGATTGGAATCCGTTCTGCCATTAAACTCCCTGGATGATCTTGGTCTAGTTACTACTATCTCTCAGCTTAGCCTACCTAACAGGGCTGTTATGAGGATCTAAATGGGACAGGAGCATGTCCACCACTTTGAGTTCCTTGGAAGAAAGATAGTTTATGAATGGGGGGAGTGTTGCCCATGGGTTGCATGTCGTTCCCCCCAGAACTTTTTTGTGGGCCTCCATCAAACTTTTTCCCCCAACCAAACCTCTACATGTGTGGGGTGTATTTCCATCACATTTGGAGGCCTCCTGGAGCCTCTTCTCAAAACACATTTTTGCAAATTTTTGTCAAAACAAATTTTGCCCCAAAATGCCTTTTAGTCATTCATGCCCCCCACAGTCAATTTAGGTCCAGAAGAGGCTTTTTCTTTTCTTAGAAAGAGGTGAAGTGAATAGGAAGTGACTTGCATGCATTAAAAAAAAAAAACATGTTATAGGCTAAATAAAATTTTGCCCTGAATGTGATAATTTTTAACCCTTTCCCCCAAAAAGCAAATCCTCTTTTCTTTTTTTTTCACAAAATATAATGCTTTGGGTCAAAACATGCTTAAAATGGATTTTTAATGCAAAAAAGTTTTTGTGATTTTTTCTCCCAAAAGAAATTCTGAATTGCAAACACTCCCCCACCCCCGAAAAAATGTGCAAAATAATCTTTCAGAATCTGGCAGAGTGGGGATAAATCTTTTCAAAGCATTCAGTCATATGTGTAATGTTCATTCATAAATGAAGTAAGATTCACAGTCCTAAATCAAAGGCCCAATTTTTGAGCCACCTGCAAGGAGATAAACTTCTTGCAAGTAAATGGTGCTTTTGGAAGCTGATGAGTTCTTCCATATTTGCTTGTTGCCTTTGGAGGCTAGAAGACACAGGATATGTCCATGAACTGGGGAGAGACAGGCTGATGCTTTGAGCATTTTAAAATCTTGCGTGGAATAAATAAAAAAAGCCGTGCCTCGATGCCTTGAATTTTTCCCTGCGTTGTGTATAATAGATGCATCCTGGGACTCAATTAAAGCCCAGCAACTTTGGTATGGCTGCTTAATTGAAAGGGCATTGCTGAGTTGTTTTACCGTCAGGCGGGTAGCGTGTCTGAATTCTGAACAGCTCTTGAAAGTGTTGGTGGTGGTTGCACAAGACACAGAAGCCCACCCGAAAGTACCAAGAGAACTCAAGAGGCACACAGTTTGCACAGCTTCTATACAAACAAAGTCTCATGTTCTTTCCATCTCAGAAGAGCTGGTGTTGATTTGGTGTCCCAGAGCTGATAGGCAGGGCTGTGTCCAGGGCTGGTGCTAAGGCTTGGCACGATCAGGAATTTGCAGACGAAGGGGATGAATGACTAGAAGGAACAAGAAGAAAATGCTACCTTCCTGGACCTTCAAAGGGCTCTAAGAGTAGGATTGTCAGTCTCTCAGGGCTTGGGGAGCCTCCAGTTTTCATGGGTCATCACCAGGTGAGAGACCATGGCCATTTCCGCACGAGGGAATTAAAATGGCGCAGTGCATCCTCTCACGGAGGTCATCTGCACCTTGGAGCGGACTAGGTCCAGACTACTTACCTGAGATCTGCACCTCAGGCTGCTCTGAAACGCCCTCAACTGGTCCTCCAGCATGCTTTTTAAACAATGGAAAAACAGGTTTTTCATTTTTCCAGAGTGCGTCATTTCGTACCTGCTCCCTTGTGCAGATTCGCAGGCTTGCACCAATGCAAGCCTGAGATCTGTGGAGGGCGGGCTTTAGGCATGGAGAGCTTCGCAGTTGGTCGGGACCCATGAACAACCGGAAGCCCCGTTTTGGAAGCTGGAACAGTGTGGATCTAAGACTTCACACTGCTCTGATTCACCCTGGACGAGACGAGGAACCCTGTGGAAGGGCTTAAGGGACAGTCCGCATTGGTCCGTGCCCAGAAAGATCTGGTAAGTACTGGCACGGAGCGATTCCCTCGCCTTGTGTGGAAATGGCCAAGGATGCAAATTCTCCAGTTCTGGGGGGCTCAGCTCTAGGCAAGGGTCCAGCTAATACAGCACCAGTTGCAACAATTTGCAAGTCTTCATTGATTTGTTGCTGCAGCTTGCCAAGACTCTACAGGGGGCGTTATGTATTTACTTACTTAGTTTCCTTCTTCCCTTGCAATTGTTGTAGTGCCAGGGTTCACCATCCATTCTGCTTCGCCATCTAACTTCTGGCTAAAAGCAAGTAGGCTAGATGAAATGTTTCTTATTCCCCATCTCCCTAAATTGGTGAGAAAGAATAATCCACTGATTTCACTTTAAGGTTTCTGTCTTAATTTCCAAACAGGAAAATATTCTTTCTCCATCTCTCTCTCTCTCTCTCTGTTTCAATGAAAAGCTGTGAGATGTCAGGATGAGCAGTTTGAGTGTTGGAGTACAAAATTGGGAGACCAGGGTTTGAATCCCTGCTCAACCATGGAAAGCCACTGAGTGACCTTGGCCAAGTCACATTCTTGCAACCTCAGATGAAAGCAAGGATAAAGCCTCTTGAACAAATCTTGCCAAGAAAACCCCATGATAGGTCTGCTTTAGGGTCACCATAAGCCAGAAATGACTTGAAGGCCCACAACAACAATGATCTGGGGCCCCAGTTAGCAGCATGAGCAGGGAGGCCCTCAAATGTAAATCTACATATTACAACATTTGCAAAACTAATACATATTATCCCTTCCTAAAGGAGAGAGGAACACACATCAGAAAGGTCACACACAGCCCAGTTTGTAAAATGACCAACTTGTGCCACAATTTGATGACGGGCATGGAATAAAGAGAGACCTGGCCTCTTTCCAAGTATAGATCTGTTTGCTCCTGGTTTTACGGAGGTTTTATAGCATGGATAAATTAGTACCGGTGGGAGGAAGAGAAATGTTGGAGATGCTTCCATATCAGGCTGCTACAGTCCAAAAGTGGAAGCTTTCTCCAAGGCAGGATCAAGCTGCCAAGCTGTGTTTGGGGAGGATCCGTAAAATTTCAGAGCACAAGGGGATGTGGGCCAGGCCTGGGGTGCACTGATTGACAGGTTGCTCTCTGTGCCCGGGCAGAGCTTACACAGCATGGCGTCTGCCAAAAGCGTTTAGATTGTGTTGGTTTGCATAATGGATGTCTGCATGAAATGAGCTAAAATGTTGGAAGGGGTGTGTTCTATATGTGTGTGTGTACTGAAAAAAGTTAGAGGAAGATTTGAAAGGCTGATTTGTTTTTGTTTTTTTGTTTTTTTATTAAAGGAAACCAAATTGCTTATACAGTGTTTACAAATTGACGTTTGTAGAAATGCTTGCACGTAGACAAGCAACTAGGCGGTACCACAAAAACTGAGGCATATAAAACAAAGCAAGAACAAAGGAAGAAGATGAAGAACAAAAGGAATGTTCCCTTTGAGCAGGCTCCAAAATGTAAACAAGAGTAGAGTGGACCAGATAGCAGAAAATGATGCTGCAAATTCATTTAGATCACGCTTACTGTAAAAGCTACCCTCGGCTGAACTAGGCTTAAGAGCTTCAGCAATTACCTGTGCCTAGCTCTTAGCCCTTGAAAACCCTGTGATGGGTTCACATTAGGGTTTGACATAAGTCAGAAATGACTTGAAGGCACACAGCAACAACAAGAGTTAACACCAGTGAGGTGTAGTGGTTTGAGAATTGGACTAGAACTCTGAGACACTGGGGTTCCATGGCCCAACTCAGCCTTGGGCAAATAGCATTTTCTCAGCCTTAGAGGAAGACAACAGCAAACCTCCTCTGAATAACTGTTGCCAAGAAAACTTAAGGTAGAGTTGCCATGAGTTAGAGCCATCTTAGAATCATAGAATCATAGAAATGTAGAGTTGGAAGAGACCCCAGGGGCCATCCAGTCCAACCCCCTTCTGCCATGCAGGAACCCACATCCAAGCACTCCCGACAGATGGCCATCCAGCCTCTGCTTAAAAACCTCCAAAGAAGGAGACTCCACCACACTCTGAGGCAGCAGATTCCACTGCCGGACAGCCCTGACTGTCAGGAAGTTCTTCCTGAGGTTCAGGTGGAATCTCCTTTCCTGCAGCTTGAATCCATTGCTCCTTGTCCTGGTCTCTGGAGCAGCAGAAAACAAGCCCACTCCCTCCTCTACATGGCAGCCCTTCATGGCATCTTGAAGGTACTTAATAACAACAGAGCTATAAGAGAGATGTTGCTCTGTCAAAGGCTCAGCTTAGACAGAGATGCTGGCAGCTGGTGGCTTCTATATCAGGAGGGTTCTCCAGGTTTTTAGCCTGAAGTTCAACAGATGTATTCAAGGTGCTGAATCCTGAAATAGCTTCAGAACCTCCAAAATAAGTTCAATGACAGAGGCCATGCTAGCTAGAGGATTCTGGGACTTTTAGTTACTTTTCTCAGCTCCAAGCAGAAGAGACATGTCTGGTGGCCACGCTACCTGAAAGATTGGGGGAGCTGTATTCCCCCTTCAAGAAAAAAACAAAAACAAAATCAGTTTTCCAAGCTGTGAGCAGGAGTGGTAGGACCAGTGGACATCCTTACCAAAGGATTCTGAGAACTTTAACCCAGACAGTTAACTGTGTGCCATGGCTATGTAAGGGCTTAAAATTTGGAAATGTGACCATATTCCTTCACCTTTCAGTAATTGCTGAAAGAAGAGATGGAGGGAGAGAGAGAAGTCATCACTGACTCAGTGTGACTGCAATTTCCCCAGCAGCTGGTCCCAATTTGTTGGGTCTGCTCTGTTCCTCCTCTGCCACTTCTTTCCAGAAGATTCCCTTGATGCTGTAATTAAAACCAAATGGTTTCCTTTATGAGTCTGGCTGAGATCGGGCTAGGGGAGAGGAGATGAATTTACCCCCTGGACATGTTTATAGACTGGGGATGCTCCTTCCTGAGACATCCTTTGTCCCTTGAGCAGCATCACTGGACAGCCCTGTGTCACCAGCCTCTCTTTCTTTAAGGGTCTCGTGCTTTCAGCCCAGTTTTGAAGCTCTCAGTTGGAAATGACACCACTCCCAAAGGGTGGGAGAAGCATGCTACAAGCAAAATTCTCCCTGTAACTAATTACCTCTTGCTGTAATGAGGACAGCATTGCTTTCTTCAGGAAGCAAATAACAATTTCCAGTTCTTTTCAATAGCTGCTTCCAAGGGGCACCTTTAACGGTATTTTGACAGTAATTACTCCTTAACCCTCCCACTGACATGGAAGCTACCAGGTCCCTTGTCTCACACCACTGTCCAAGATAGATCTCTTCCCTTCCTGCCCTTTGCTTCAAGCAAGCAGTGTTGGTCTAAAGCCTATTTCAGTCCTAACAAGAGCTAGGCCCACTGAATTCACTAGATTTATGACTGAGAAGTGACATGATAGCCACCTTTAAATTCCTCAAAGGATAGCATGCAGAAGATGGAGTAAGCTTGTGTCTTGCTGCAGCTCCAAAGACTGGTTATTTTTCTGCACTAGATCGTTATAGTGCTATCATTCCCCTTGCAACACCCTATGGAATTCTGGGGTTTGCAGTTTGCAGATGGCCCCTCCCAAAACTGCAAACCCCAGGATTCCATAGGATATTGCAAGGGGAATAATGGTGCTATAACAGACTAGTGTGGAAATGATCTGGGTTATTGAACAATAGATTCAGACTAAAAAAGAAGTGATTCCACCTTAAACACTAGGAAGAACTTCCTGTCAAGGATAGGGGATCGAGAACTCTCCTTCACTGGAGGTCCATAATTGGAGGCTGGATGGCTTTCTCTTGGGACTGCTTTAGTTCTCTGTTCCTGCATAGCAGAGAATCAGGTTAGATAGCTCTTCTTCCAATGATTTTATGGTTCCTCCACCCTTTGCATCTGCCTTTTATCATTTCTGTTATGATGCCCTTTCTCTCCAAATATGCGCTGGGGAGTATTTGAATGAGAATCACAGGAAATGCCTGAGTGGAGAGGCAAGGTCTTTCCCAATTCTGGACCTGCCTGAAGGCAGAAGTGACATTAAAACCAGTGAGAGCAACAGCGTGTGACATTAAAATCAAGTGTACGCCAGCATCTGTTGCCTCCTCCCTGATCCCCCTGAAAACATAAAAATGAAGACGACGGTGTGTGTGGGGGGGAGAATCTCTCTTGCAATTGCTGTACTAGGGCTCCTAGACAAAAGCAAGACTGAAAGGTCTGGGATTTATTCTGTTGGCCATTGTTGGCTTATCATAGCAACACAGAGTGGTTAGACAAAAATGCACCACAAGCTATTTTCTTAGTGCTGGCCCTAAAACAAGGGTAGGCAACTGAGGATGGGTTGGGACTATTCTCCCTTCCTCCACCACAAGTCACCTAGTCATTCTGATAAGAACTGGAAGTGGCATTGCATCACTTCCAGGTATTGGACAAAATACAGTCAACTACTGTATCCTGAGGGGAAAAAAAATCTTAAAATTCATCCCTTGCTGAGATGAATGGGATTTGGCTAGGTCAGATCCTTGGATGAGGAAATATTGAAGATTAGGTTCTTATCTGTTTGTTGTGCCAGCAATCCATCCAAGGTGTTTTGTGCTCTGCAGAATAGTTCTTTCTCTTTGCAAAAGTCTGCATGGGAATCCTACAAAATCTCATTGCCTCTGTTCTGCATCTGCCCCATCCCAGGCCAGAACAGAGGGCTGGGCATACACTGTACCCATCTCTACCCTCAGACAGTGCCCCAAAGCATCTCCATCTCTTGAAACCAGACCCATTTCCATAAAGCAATTGTGCCCAGATCACCCCAGGAGACTGAAACATCGATAGCCTAAATGGTAATGTGCAAGCTGTGTTCTCTTTCTCTCTCCCTCTCTGCCATTTTGACAGGGTTCCATCACTACATCCCCATGGCAACATGGGGCGGGAGCATGCCAGAGGCGACTGAGATGGCAGAGCTGAACGGGTGGGAGGTGTAGAAGCAGGAGCAACTGTGGACGACGTTTATACAGGGCTTTGCGCATTAGGCATGTGGCGTGTGCATCAGGTGCTCCTTTTTGCTTTCTTTTTTAAAGTAACCATGGTGAGGAAAGCAAGGCGGAAGGAAATTGGTTATTGTTTGCAGTAATGTCGGCTTGATCTTCCTAAGCATGAAATGTGGCAGACGCATTGCATGTGACATAAAAGGTGGGCAAATAGGTACTGCAATGATGGCAACAGGTGGCTCCCATGCCAGCCGAGCACTGAATGGCTTTCATTCTTGTCTTTAAGGGAATTCAGGTGCTGAACTTAGTCAGGGGAGAGACTTTAAAGGAGCTATCCAAGGTCCTGAATGTCTTTGGGGGACAAACTTCAAAGGAACTATCCATGGTTCTGAATGTATCTGAGGGAGGGATAGGGTTTGGCATACAGGTGTCCCTTGATTATTCAACAGGTTAGGGACCAGAGCACTGTCAAAAAGCAGAAATTGTGAGAAAGCGGAACCGAAAGAAAGAAAGAAAGAAAAAGAAAGAAAGAAAGAAAGAAAGAAAGAAAGAAAGGAAGAAAGAAAGAAAGAAAGATTGAGAGAGAGAGAAAGAGAGAGACTGACTGACGGCTTCCACTCCACTTCTCCTTACTACCCCGTATTCCCCCGTTTTTACACCATGGCTAGGTTGTCCTCCTTTGGATTTCTTCAGCAGCCAAGAAGCCAAGAGACAGGGACGTGAAGGGGTGGAAGAGCCACAGCTAGTCCTGCCAATAGTTTGTGGAAAGGCACATTGGGGAATCTCTTTCTCTCTCTCTTTGCCTCGCACGACCCACTACCAGGGGCTAGTGTGCCCCACATACACACATTCTCTTTCACACACATGTGCATCCACAGAGCAACTCCTCAGCACAGGGAGAGCGGGGCAGAAACTTGTTGGGCACACTGGCATTTTGCTTGGTGCTCCTCTTCCTCTCCACCCATCTGGGTGTCTCCTTTTCTATCCTGCTGGAGAGCCAATGCTGCTGGAATAGAGGGTGCCATGGGGAAGGACGAAAAAGCAGCACGTGGTTGCTTTTTGATGGTCAGCTTTCGTGGTCAAGAGTTGAATGTATGGGTTCTGACTGTGATTGAAAACGATCAAAAGAGCAGATCTTCGAAAAGCTAACTGACAAAAAGCGAGGGATGCCTGTATTGGGGAGCTCATTTAAAGTTCCAGTTAAAACTCAGAGCAGATTCACTGTATCCACTAACAGGGAAGCCACCACCTTTCATTACCTTGCAATAGACATACTTGCTGAACAGACTTGTCCCCCCCGCACCAACTACCGGCAGGGAGCAACCAACCCTGCAATCATTTGAGGCTGTATTTCTGAAGTGATGCGAACGAGTAAGCTACAATGACAAGTGGGAGGGCTGTGCTATCACTCAAAGGCTTATTTCCATAAAATTGGTAACATTTGGTGTGTTCTTTTTTATTTTTTTTTAAAACCGGTTTTATAGCTCTTAAAAGAGCCTCCTTTTCATAAAGATTTCTGCTGCTATTTCCATCCTGGTGGAGTGGAACATGCCTTTCAGAAAAGAGAAAGAGTCACAAAGTGGGAAACGGTTTTATTCTGAGCATCTTAGCGACTGATGAAAACTCCCTCTTCACATAGATGGCTATCCAGATTTTTTTTTTATTATCTTGGGGGACCATGCCTTTTCTTAAAGGCAGTGAGGAAAGTCTTCAGTGTTACTTATGAAATCAAAACAATTGTGCAAACGTAAAGCCTTTCAAGAGAAATGAAACAATTACCCAGATCGGGGGAACTGGACCAAATACATGCTTGGACCATAATCCTTTTGGTGCCACATTATGTCAGAGTTTGCACTTTTGCAAGGATTTTCCAGCAGTGTCAACACAAGGCAGGGGGGAAACAATCTACCAGCTCTGAGTGGCCTGCTTCTACAGTGCCTTGCTTCCTTTCTTTTCTCTCTCCTTCCACCTTTCCTCTTTGACCTCCACTTTCTTCAACTGCCCCAAACTGAGTTCAAAGTGCAAAAGTTGTTTGCACTCGGTTAACTCAACATGAGGGGAGGAGGAACAAAACCTTGTCCTTCCCAGTAGGTTCAGGCAAAAGCAAACTGCTGAAGCCTCTCCTTGCTTGTCTGTTCTTCTTCATTAATAACTTTTGCCCTCTTGACCACACTGAGATCTTGCTTGGCCACCTGTGTCTTGGTATGATATTGCTTGATGGTGGATGTTGACAAATTTCTGACAAGCGCAGCTTCTTCTTGTTTTTGCATGACTTGACAAATGCTGTCAATCCACTGCTTTCTCTCCCTGCACCTTTTCTTATCTTTTTTGGAGTTTAATGTGGAATATATCCAAGGTTGGGTCTTTGCATTTTGCTGTGCATCAAAACCTCTATCTCCTCCCTGCAAATTAAATTACATATGGCCAGTCCAATCCCACGTGGTGCTCCTTCTTGCATTTTTATTTTCAGAAGGTTGTCAACCAGATGATACATATGCATGTAAAGACGTGACATTTTCACAGCAATTTGTCTCTCCTCCTCACCCCTCCCCCAAACACTGTGGGGGTCTGTAGCCTCAGCTGAAAGCTTAATTTAGCAGAGGTAAATGATCGCAGACACGAGGAATTGGGAATTCTGTCAGTTTCCCTTTCTCCCACATGCAGATTTTAAATCTTATGTTCTTTCCATCTTAATGATTATGACAACCTTATTAATGTAAACTACAAGCTGCTTCATAGAAAAAACAAAGAAGGAGACCAAATTTAGTACAGTCATCCCTTTACATGTGCTGGGATTGGGGGTGCGGGATCCCTGCAAAAGTGGAAAACCTGCAAATAATTCTAGGCCCCTACAAACCATATTTAACACCCCCCCTTGCAAAGTATGATCTGCATATTCAACCCACTGTGGATACCTTTGAGGGGTCTGGGTTCCTTCGCAAGGCAGAAGTGGGCAGCTGATGGGGCTTGCCCAGTTGTGTAGGGACGGGGAAGTGAGGCGTTGGTGCCCCCTGGGCAGCATTTTTTTGGGGGGGCACCGCCGCTCCTTGCCTGCTCTGCCTGCATGCTGTCGCCCCTCCCCAGTGCACCATTGCCCCTCCTTGCACACCGTGGCCATGCCCACATGCGCCATAGCCCCGCCTATGCATGCCATAGCCCTGCCCCTACATCTCTGCCCCTGCCCCTACCCTGCTCATGCCAAGCTTCGCCATTGGGCTTGCCACTACTACCACTGCTGCCCTTGTTGTTGTTATTGTTTGTGAGGACTGGGGTTTTTAAATGGCTTTGGTGGGGGTGGTCTTTGTGCCACATCTTGCCCGCCATGAAGGTATATGAAGATACTTGCAAATGTTAGCAAACTCTTATCAAAAAATGACCTGAATGGAAATTCTCACTTGTCCCTAAGAGTCACAGACCTAGCCTTCTTTTTTAGAATTTTTAGAGGAGAGGCCAAGAACACACCAGGATTAGTCCAACAGATGCTAGCTCTCCAGCTCTGACTAATTTGGTCCAACAAATTCCTCTTCTCCCATAGGCATAAATGCTCAAGAAGCGAAAGTCATAATAAAGCAACCTGAGCAATAGCACCCCACGGGCTTTTGGTTTTCAATTACATCATGTCCCTTTTAATTCCTGCGCCTCTTCATTTTTATTCATCGGCAACTCAAGCGGTCTCAACAGCATTTGGCGATAGTAAACGTTGGCTCCGTGCATCTGTTCACAGCTCACTGAGATGAAAAATGAGTTGCTGGCTGCATTGTGTCATTCTCTCTTCTGGGCCAGGGGAGTTAGGGAAAACATGGCCATGACCTTATACCAGAATGGTCATGGAACGAAACCAAATTGCAAGCATGGGGGGTGAGACATGTGCCAGTGGAGAGCTTGTGAGGAAGTGTGGGGTGTAACTAAGCTGGACAGGTAGAGGTAAGACTTTTGGTTGCCAGATCAGGAGTATTCCATGTCCTGAGACTTCAGCAATGATTGCAAGTGAGTCTAAGCTGACTGACATGGACTCAGTTGCCACTTTTAAAAATCATACATTAAATAATATAAAATCATTTAAAAAACAGACAAAAGTTAAAGCCAGAGTACAGTTCAGACAAGAGCCAGCATGGTGTCATGATTTGACTGTTGGACTCCCAACTCTGGAGACCAGGATTCAATTGCCTGCTTGGCGTTGGAAACTCACTGGATGACCTTGGGTGCATCACACACTCTCAACCCCAGAAAACTCCATGATAGATTCACTTTGGGGCTGCCATAGGTCAGATGTGACTTGAATCATGCACAACAACAACAGATCAGGTTCTTTTTTTGTTATTTTTTTTTCTTTTTTGGTAAGTTGTAAGTGGCCACCCTTGGCTTAGAACATCACTCCTTTCCTGCTGTTTGCACCCATCCTTTCTTGGCAAAATGTAAGACATTGATTGCAAGGACAGCGTTAGTGGAACTGAGGAGTGGGGAAGAATAGAACTGTGAGCTACAAACCCTGCTTCCGTGAACCTTGTTCTGATAGGTTAGCTCATCCTTTTCAAAGGAGATAAAAGAAAATTCAAGGTCTCTGTAATGATGATTTTGCCCCCCTGTGCTTGACTAATAGCTTTGCCACGAAAGCTTCCATTGTCACGGGCATTCATGGGGTCTTTGGAAGTGGAGCGGGGGCAAGCCTAGCAAGGAATTAGGGTCCCTATGTGACATTGAGCTTTGGAGATGACAACAAAGCTCAAATGTGTACTCTACTATAGCACAATTGAGGTTTGAATGGTGTGACATATGACTTGTTTTTTGCATGCAAGACTCTCCAGTGGCATTCATTATTTATAAGAAAATGGCCTTGTCGGTAAAGCATGTAGCCTTGGTGAAGGTTTGTGATGCAGACAGTGAGAAGCTCTCTCAGGCAGGTGCAGATCTGAAGTCAGAAAAATGAACAATGTTCCTCAAAAAAATGGCCTTGTCTTTGAAATCCTAATTCAGCTCCTGTTTCCAGAGCTTAGAATAGTGATTGTTTTTGTCAAGTCAGCTGCAGTTTCCTTGCCATAGCTGTAGTCATACTTTTGTGCTTAGATGTTTTGCTGTTTACGGGGCAAGATGGGATGAGGCGATGGACAGGAACTTGGAAATGTTTGGGTGATGATCTGTGATAAGAGTGAACAAGTGTGATTGCAAGTTTGCGCTGTTGTCAGGCTGCATGACGACATGGAGAGAACTCAGTGGGGAGCCCCGTGAAGGGTTCTTTTGATTTCTTAACAAATGGGATGGCAGCAGGTGCTAATTTTGAAATGCAATGGTTTACACAGCAGTGCAAATCCAATGTTTTGTTAGTCTTAACATTTGCCAAGGTGTACTGTCATTTCTTTGATGTGCCGAATAAAGCTTTTGAAACCTCTAAGGGCCTTTCCGCACTACACTGTTAAAGTGCTATTATTCCACTTTCAACATCCTGTGGGATTCTGGAGTTTGTAGTTTCCTGCGGCCAAAGAGCAATCTGGCTGAGAATTCTAAAGGCCCCTCCCTAAACTGCAAACCCCAGGATTCCATAGGAAGGTGAAAGTGGAACAATAGCACTATAACAGCGTAGTACAGAAAGGCCCAAACTGACAGCTTCCCAGTCCCTCACGGAATCTAGCTTGCAAATATCCCTGATCAATTGAGTATTTTGCGCCATCCCATTGCTCAACTATCTGGTATCAGAAGTTTCACTGCCACAAGGGCAATACAACATTTTATTAGGGCCAGAATTAAGTAGGCAGTCCAATGTGGTATTTTTGTGCTGCAGTAAGAGTTTTATTTTGGGATTTTGCCAGATATTTGAAGTATTTTTTTTCCTTCTCACAATGGCAAGGTCACAGAGCATGAGAGGCGGGCAGCGCACGTGTGATTGCCTGTGTCAGAGTTCCCCTCCATTTCTCTTTGGACTGCAGTTTGATTCTGGCCAAATGCTACCACTGTGTAGTCATGCATGCAGAGTTGATGCCGAGATGCGCCGCAGCTGAGTTGCAAAGAGGCAGAAAAAAAGTAGGTCACCGTGGCAGGAGGACGAGAGAGATTTGGACTTACGATGACTGCTGAGGGAAGAGATTTTGTCTGGTTCAGTGCCCTTCAGGCGACTTCTGTTAGTTTTGCTTGGAAGACTTGTTTGGACTGAAGTGAGGGTGGTGTTTTTTTTTGTTATTGCTGTTTATTTTAAGGGCTACCATAGATGCAGTTTCTAGTCATTGAAAAGCCATTGCAGTGATGCCCCACACAATATACTTTCTTGACGTAGAATGGAATGGAATGGAACAAAATAGAACAGAACAGAACTTTGGCAAATTGCTTTTTTTGGACTACAGCTGTGCTGGCTTGGGAACTACAAGCAGGCTGTCTTGGGAGTTCTGGGAGCTGTAGTCTGAAAATAATCCATCCCTCCAGGTCTGAAACAGAACAAACAATGGGACCATTGTTATGTGATATGTTGTAACTATACAGTTATAGTGCAATGATTCCACCGTAACTGACATGACTGCATTCTATGGAATCCTGGGGTATGTCGTCCTTTGAGCCTCTAGAGCTTTCCGGCCTCTCCCTAAACTGCAAATCCCAGGATTCCATAGGACAGAACCATGGCAGTCAAAGTGGAATAAGAGCACAATAATGGCATAGTGTGAATGGGTTCAGTGTCTGACCCTTGCGTCTCCAGCTTGATTTTGAATGGTACTAGTCTCACCAATGTGATTTGCAGTGGGGCAGCCTAGTAGAATAGCTCTAATTCCCCCTCCCAGCCCATTTCTGTTAATGCTTGTCCCTGTTCTCCACTACTTTTCCTTCAGTAGACTTGATGCAAGTATCCCCCCTCCCCAAAAATCCAGCTACAACTACTTACCTACACACACACACACATATGTGCTGGATCCATTCTGTTTTCATTGAGACGCTAAGCACATCACTGGTTTAAAAATCCCCCACGGAGCTCATTATCAGAGGGTGGCTTTGCCTATCCAGCTCTAGCGAAAAAGTCATGAGCTCAGTGCTTGTGCCTTACCTGCGTCCTCCGGCTGCTGTATTTGTTTTCTGGCTGCATTCTCCAGGGTGGCTATTTGCCCTGTATAGTCTTCTTCCTTTGGCAAGCATGGGGTGAGATCACAGAGTCTTCAGAAGGAAATAGATGGACCAGGAGTGTTCCTACACAAAACAGTTGTAGCAATCTGATATCATTTTAACTGCCATGGCTCCAGCCTATGGAATCCTGGGATGTGTAGTTTTCATGAGGGATAAGAGCTCTAAAGGACTCTCCTGAACTGCAGCATTGGAGCTCCTTAGCAAAAAATCTGAAGTACCTATAAATCCCAGAATTCCATAGGATGGAGCTGTGTTGATTGAAATTGTAGTAAACTATAACTGCAAAAGAGGAAAAAGCATGTTTAGCATTTAGATAGGACAGATGGTCCAACAGCGTGCTGCTGCTAAGCTCATTGATTCAAGAAGTGGAAAAAGAAGAGAAAGTCTACCTTTGATATTGGTTGCCTATCAGTCATCATATTTGGAAATGTAAGAAGATGCATTCTTCCAGATCCATCAACCTCAGTACTCTCTTCTCTGACTAGTGAGAATCTTCCAAGCTTTCGGTCAAAAGAAGGACTTTCTCATCATCTACTACCTGATCTTTTTCACAACTGCAAATGCCAAGGACTGGACATTCTACATGCAAAGTGTGTGCTTTGTGCTAACTTTGGGATTCCAGGAGTTGTAGAGGGAGTGGGTGTAACCCCCCATGTAGCCAGCTCACCAATTGCTGGGAAATGTGTGAGAGAGTAGTGGGTCTTTCAAACAGAGTAATCAAATTCACAAGTCAGAAGCTGAAAAACAGCCAGTTCCGCACATACCCCACAGTGTCTAGCAGAGCGGTCAAGTAGGCACAACAAGCATGATTGGAAGTTGTGTGGTGCATTGCAAATTGTGTGGAGATTGCAAATTGTATTGTTGCTTTTTGTCTGAGAAGTTGACTAAAACCAAAAGGACAACTTGCCCCCACCTCACATTGTGAGGCCTGTGATGAAAAAAAGGCCAAGTCAATACACTGGGAGCTTTTGGGCTCTTCTGTGTCTTCACATTAACATTTCACCTTTGATTTGGGGGCAGAGGAAACAGAATTTCTGAACAGACCCTATTGACCGTCTCCTGCAGCTTACCTCAAGCATGTGTGTATGTGTTTTTAAAGTTCAGGGGGCTTTTGCATGCTGCTTTGTGTCTTGGGCCACTGCTGCAAACGCTTTGGTGCTACATCTGCTGAGCTGCCAATTCCTGCCCACCCCTCACAATGGAAGGAAAAAGGGGAGAGCATGCTTTTATCCATTATTGATGCATTGGTGGTCCAGCAAGCTCTTTGGAGGTGGAGAGGGGGATGAGATTAAAGGAGGGGGGGTCATGTGATCAGATGGCTTGCATTTTTTTCCTAGAGGGTAGAAACACTGGCTGAGCTCAGAGAAGGCCAATTACTAGATGAAATGCCAGCAGCTACATTTAAGAGGAAAGAGCACACCCAAGGGGATTCATAGGAGAGTGGTTCCCCCTTTGCTTCCAAAGCAAGCAGCCCATTAACACATCGCGGGAAAGCGAACCGAGGACTCCATTAAAAATGGCCTCTCCAGCAATGGTTAGGACAGTGGTGGCCATGGCAGTGAATGGGCACTATCAAATGGCTTGAAAGTAACAATCATTAAATTTTCATCGGCTGATTGCTTGGAGAGGAGGGGAGCCGGGGATGGGAGTGTCAGGGAGGAGGGAGAAGGCTAGGGAACTGAAGAGGTTTTGAAAAGCCAAAGAGCCCGGGGCATCAGCTGGAGAGAATATCTCAAGGATGTGCTCTAGTCCAGTCCTAGGAAGTGAACGGCTCCGTCATCTGCTAGGAAGGAAGCTGGTGTGGCCTTGAGGTTGCCAGATGGGACCTGACCCTGGTTACCTTGTGGCTCCCAGAAGAGTCTTGCAGAGCTTTTAGCCAACAAAAAAACATTCCAAGCCACATATTTGCTAGTTTGTTGGACTAGCGATAGAATCCAAACAGTGCCAGATTTGCCCTTGAACTAGGGCCATTTCCACCCTACACTGTTATTGTGCTGCTATTCCACTTTCAACATCCTGTAGAATCCTGGGGTTTGCAGTTTAGGGAGGGGCCTTTAGAATTCTCAGCCAGAGAGCTTTTGGCCTCAGGAAACTACAAACCCCAGAATTCCACAGGAGGTTGAAAGTGGAATAATAGCAGTATTATAGTGTAGGATGGAAATGGCCTATGAAGACCCCCTAAAATGAAAATGTATAAATTACTAATTGGATTGATTCTCTTTTAGTCTCTCCTTCTGTTACAATAACATGCATCTGTTTGTGCTTCAGGGCTTCTTGAATTTCACGTAGCTTCAGGCATTTGTTTTGCCAGCCCAAGTGCCATGTGAGAATACCAGAATTGCAATAATTGACAAGTCCATTCAATCAGTTTTAAAATATTTACATAGTTGAAGTTGATAAATGCTTATTAAATTTATTGATGACAAGCACTATTTGAGAAGAACAATAATTTAGGGAGGGCGGGGGGGAGAGTGGCGGCAAGTGGCAGCAGGTGGCAGCCGGAGACCAAGTGGGGGAACGTCTTTTTTGCACCCCCCGGCACAGCTGCACCACTGTAGACATGCCTCTCTCTGTTCAAAGGGGGTTTCCCTTTGTTTCCCTCTGAGACTCAGAGAATGTGACTTGCCCAAGGTCACCCAGTGTCTGAGCAGGGATTTGAATCCTAGGTCATTTCCGCACTACACTCTTATAGCGCGATGATTCCACTTTCAACATCCTCTGGAATCCTGGGTCCAGCCGGCCCCTCCTGAAACTGCAAACCCCAGGATTCCAGAGGATGTTGAAAGTGGAATCATCGCGCTATAAGTGTGTAGTGGGGAAATGGCCCTGGTCTCCAGAAGCTTTTGATAGATAGATAGGTAGGTAGGTAGATAGACAGACAGACAGACAGACAGATACATAGACGGACAGATAGATATTTAAGTCTAGATTTAAGTATTTAAATCCGGAGTTAAGTCTTTGGTGTCCCCAGCAAAAAGTTATATTTACAGAGGGTCCTCAGTAAAGAAAAGGTTAAGAAACACTTATCTAAGAAATAAATCAACAGATAGCATCACACCTCCTGGAACCAGTCGACTGCTTTCAAAGCAGCATTTTCTCAGGAGTTTGCGATTTTAGCACTCAAGCATGGGTCTGCAAAAGCAAGAGAAATTGTCCCCAGTCAGATACGCCCCAAAGATCTGTGAGAGTTTGGTTTGATTTTAATGCTTGCGGTAGGAAGGTGTCGGCCCGTGTGACCTTTTCGTATTACACTTCTCCAAACACGAAAGATATAATTTCTGATCTACTCTGGCGGTGGTAATTGTTCCATTTTTAGAAATTGTCATAGACAGTGCAACCAAAAAAAAAAAGAGAGAAAAATCCAGCATAAATGCGATAATTATGGAAAAGCTATATTTCTGTAAATGCAAGCAGCTTGGCAATTAACACTTGAGCTACGGCGAGGGAGGCGATTTGCAAATGCTTCTTGATGGAGGTCCTTAACCCTTCCCCCTCCACCTCCCTCCCTCCCTCCCTCCCTCCCTGCTGCCTGTCCTCTTCATCATTCCTTCGGGGAATTTGTCTTTGGGTACGTGATAATAGGCATTCATAGAACTGGATAGCAACATGCATAATGAGGGCCATCTCCGGGGAGCTCGAATGCAGGGGCGAGAGTGAAGTGTAAATGATGGCATTGATTAGATGGATCGATAGAGGAGTCCAAATTTGAAAGGCAGTTGTCGCTGGGCAAAGGGAAAGCAGGTAAAAATATAGATGGTTCCCAGTCAAGGCAGAGCTATGGATTTCCCATCGGCAGCACCAAGCCCTGATGTGCATTCATAGTTGTTTACCAGGATAAGGAGGCGAGGAATATAGGGCAGAACAGTCTGGAAGAGAAACACAGAAGAGAATGGGGAAGGATGGTGAATGGTGGCTACTGAGGCCACTTCCACACTACACTGTTGTAGCACTATTATTCCACTTTCAACATCCTGTGGAATTCTGGGGTTTGTAGTTTAGTGAGGCCCAAGAGCTCTCTGGCTGAGAATTCTAAATGTCCCTCCATAAACTGCAAGGCCCTTTTCGCACTAGGCTTTTTGCGCGAGCGGGGGCGGGCGGCTTGCGGGAAAAGCCTAGTTCGGGAGCCTGCCGGTTCCCCGCTGGTTCCTTCCGCAGCCGAAGGAACCAGCTGGGAAACGGCACCGTCCCGGAGGCGGCGGCGGCTCGCGAGTCCATCCCTCCTGGCGCGCGCGGGGGGCGGGCGCGACTGTCGCTCGCTCCTGGCGCTCGCGGGGGGGCTGCTCGCGACAGCCTCCCGATCGCGCGCGCGCACGGGGGGCGGGCGCAACTGTCCCTCGCTCCTGGTGCGAGCGACAGTCGCGCCCGCCCCCCGCACGCGCCAGGAGCGAGCGACAGTCGCGCCCGCCCCCCTGCGCATGCGCGCGCGAGAGGGAGGCTGTCGCGAGCAGCCCCCTGCCCGTGCGAAGCAGTATGCTCTCGCATCCGCCGCGCTAGCTCCCCGCCCCGCCCCTTCCTTCCGCACGGGCGGAGGGAAGGAGACTCGACCCGGCCGCCTCCCCGATGCACCGCACTACAGGTGAGTGCGTGTGGGCGCCGGGAGCGTAGCGCGAGCGCGGGGTGATTTTCGCTTGAAAGCGAAAATCAAAAACCCCGCGCTCGCGCCACTGCAGCCCCGTGAGAGCGCCGGAAGTGGGAGTGCGTCGTGCGGAGCGACGCTCCCACTCCCGCACGGCTCACGGGGCTATTTCGCCCGGGAAAGCCCGTGCGAAAAGGGCCCAAGTCCCAGGATTTCCACAGCATGTTCAAAGTGGAATAATAGCACTGGAACAGTGTAGTGCGGAAATGGCCTGAGTGTGTTTGCTGTGTTTTCCTTGCAGCAGTACTGAGAATGGTACGACTTGTGGACCACTTGCAGACCTCAATGCTTTTGCTTTCTGTCCACAGAGAGGTCCCCATGGCTTGCTGCTGGAGGAAAAAAATCATCAAAAAGTAAACTGATGGAGTTTTCTGGGGCTGAGAATGTGTGATGCACCCAAGGTTACCTGGTGGGTTTCCATGGCTGAACAGAGAACTGAACCCTGATCTATGACCCTTGCTTAGCCATGAAAACCCACTGGGGGCCTCATACTCTCAGCCCCAGAAGATCCAGAGGTAGGTCTGCCTTGGGCTCACCATCACTTGGAAATGACTTGAAGGCACACAACAACAACAACAAGTATATTCCCAAAAATGGACAATGCAGCTCTTTCAAAATATAGAGCGCAGGTTCATGAACTGTAAAGCCAAGCATGCTCAACAGTACACTGCAAAACACAGCAAACTCAACAGATTTCTTATCTCACCAGCACAGCTTCTTTATACTCAAGGACAAATGATGCCACCAGCAGCAATGTGCAGACAGCCAAAAAACCCAAAATCTGAGGGAGTTGGAGCTCTTCCGTCCTCCAATTTGACCTTTCCATTGGACTCTACCTCAGACCAGCTTCTCCATGCCAAACTCGCCTTTAGCCTTGCCCCTTGAATAGGTGGCTACGCTCCAGCTTCGGTCTGGTTTCCTTGGCAACTCCAGAGCTGTTTCTGCTTAGCTGTGTTTGTGGGAAGACACCCAGGAGAGGTGATAGGATAGAGTGTAGATAAGTTACTTTTTTGGAACACAAGATGTAGACTCCTCCACTTGGTATGGCCATGTCTATTATAGACCGTGACTTGGGTGTAGGTGTGGTACTGGTTGTTGCTCTGCCTCAGCTGCCAAAATATCTTGAGGTGTCCCAGAAGGTGCACGATATATCACTGGTTTTCTTTTACTCCTATTTTAGGTATTATGGGATTGAGGGTGAGCACTGGAGTTACAGAATCATAGTGGTGGAAGAAATATCGTATTTTATCTGGTCTAAGATCAAATATAACGTAGACAGATTACCAGGGACTCTCAATTGATCCCTTTGTAATCTGTAGTACAGCAGCAAAAGTTATCAACTGCCAGTATTCAACAAGAGCAATAACTCCTCCCCTCAATAAATCCTTTGTCATGGCTGATTTTGCACTGATTTCTTACGCCTTATTCTTAATATTCATTATCTATAAAATGGGAGCATTAATAGTGTATTTTTTTACCAGTTCTTGCAAGTTCTGACCAAATTAAGAGGTTTGTGTTTGAATCCCTGTTCTATAAGAACTCGGATGTAGATTTCCACATATAGCGTGTGGCCCATGGGATACAGCAATACGTTAATTGACCCCACCGTCCCACCCATGAATTTGCACCTATGAGTAAGCATTTGACTCTAAGGCCATTTCCGTACAGTGTCACCGTCCCACGATGGGGACGTGATGGCAGCAGTCCATGAGTCGTGCTTTCTCATGACATCATCATGGTGCCACTGCCAAGCTGTCCCCACCTATCATGATTGTGGGATACAGAAAAAAAATCTGTTAAGCACTCGTGATCACACAAGGCTCCCATCATGCAAGGTTTCAAGTCCCCGACTGAGGCTTTGCAGGATTTGGCCCCCAAGGAGCTTGGTCTGGATGGCAGTCCTTGCAGGATTCTGCCCACAGGGGCTCTGCTTTGACTATAGTTCTTGCAGAATCCTGCCCAGCAGCCCAGACTCCACTGGCTGCTCTGATGCAGGGCAGCTGGACTGGTTAGGAGCCAGCTATATAAGGGCTGGGGCTGTCTCTCCAGTCTTTGCTACAGCAACATGGTCTTTGGTGCTGTCAGTAGCTTCTCCCAACTCTCTAGTGGTCCTGACCCTGCTGATAGCTGATCTCTGGACTTGGATCTTGGCCTGTTTTCTGGCCCTGTGGACTCTTGTTACCTGGTAGGTTTCTACTGACTTGAGCCTTTGCTGTGCCCTGACCTTCTGCCTGTTTCTTGGACCTGACTTTTGCCTCTGGCCCTGTGTACACCTGTTGCCTGGAAGGCTTCTGTTTCTTTGAACTCTTGTTGTGCTCTGACCTCCTGCCTGTCTCCTGGACCTGCTTCCTGTCTCTGGCCCCCTGGACTCTTCCTACCTGGAACACTTCTGTCTTGAACTCTTCTTCTGTCCTGACCCTTGGCGTCCTGAGCTACTGCCTATTCCTTGGCCCAGCCCTGGAGCTTATACCGAATGGCCCTTGCTGCCCACCCCTTGGACCCTGATACATCATCACTGACCATGCAGAAGGGGAGGAAATGTGATCTCACATGCTTTCTTCCCCAGCATAGCTCAGGAAAGAGTCTGACTGTGCCGTGGAAGGAAGGTGCATGTTGCTTGTGCTCCTTTCTGCAAGGAGATGGCTGGGTGTGGAGAGGAGCATTCACGTCATGATCCCATCCCAGCAAAGATATTGTCAGTATCATGATGGGACATCTACAGGAACTGGTAGGGTATGGAAATGGCTCCAGTTAAAAAAAAATTAAGTAGATGCTAAAAACCGAAAGTCCTTACTAGGTATAGAACTGTACTCTGACTCAGGACTGGGAAATGGGGAGGAGAAACAGGGAATTAACTGTGAGTGGCTGGAATAAAAGGTGATTTCAAGGCATGTGACTCTTGGAAACCCATGCTCCGCTCTGTGCCAGTTCCCAAAACGGGCCTTGTCTCTTGTGCGGTAACAGAATGGATTATAAGGCCCCAGACCTCATGACGCAACAGGGTGACAGGCTGGAGGAAAAGGAGGGAGACTAAAGCAGAACTTTTCAAATGTCCTTTCCCCTTGTGGTTTAATTAAGAAGGCTTATGGGTCTTGTGTCAGGAAAAGAACCTCTGAGTGCACCGTTCCAAAGAGTCTCAGACTTAGTGGAGTGACTGTTGTGACTTGGTGGGATTATGCCGTTGCTGTGCAATGGATTGTGTAAGGGGCAACAAGAAGCCCAGCGTGGCACCTTGATTTGGGCTACGGACAGCGGAAGGGGTGTGAGAGTGTTGGCGGTGAGGCAGTGCCAGCCTGCCATAGCGTTTCCAATGCCCGTGCGTGGTTGTGAGAGCTGGACAGTGAAGAAAGCTGACAGGGGGAAAAGCTCATTTGAAATGTGGTGCTGGAGGAGAGTTCTACAGATATCGTGGCATTGTCAAAACGACCAAGAAGTGGGCATTAAAGCAAGTCAAGCCTGAACTCTTCCAAGAAGCCAAAATGACTAAACTAAGGGTTATTGTACTTTCGATATACCATGCAATGGCATGACTCCTTAGAAAAGATGATAATGCTTGGAAGGATCTTTGGTTAAATTTAAAAATTGGGATAAATCGATTGTATATGTAAGGGGCTGTTGGGTGGAGAAGTCCATTATTGGTTTTGAAGGTTAAACTTATTAAATTCTAGTCAGTACTTTGATAATATCTTAGAACCAAAAGCTGGTGAGTTAGAAGTTATTTACGTGTATTTTTGGCCCCTTTTTAGTTTAGTTGTAGTCTAGTTTAATTTAGTATTAAGTTAGATATTCGAGTTTCTTTGTTTACTTACTGTTTGTTTTTGTAATCCATTACGTGTTTTATATATTAATAAATGTTAATAAAAACTTTTTTAAAAAAAAGATGAGAATGATTGGAAAAGTGAGGGGCGGTAGGAAAAGAGGAACACTGCGTTATTGGTGGCCTGTTGTTGTCGTTGTGTAGCTTCAAGTCAGTTGTAGTTTAAGACCACAGTCTGTTTTAATCCAGCCCTGATCCCAGGCATTTTGTTCTGAGTTTTCCAAGGTGCGTATATCAGAGAAGAAGCATAGCTCACATATACCGGCTGCTGAAGAAAGTTTCAGCCTTACCCCCTGGCATATCCAGTTAAGATTATACAAACCTGAGAAGTTTGACTTTTTTTCAGAGTGCAGCTCTCAGAATTCTTCAGTTTGGAAAAGTCACTTTTCTAACTAAAACTCCCAGAGTCTTCCAACTTAGAGAAAACCCTGTTTTCACTATCAATCCCCTAATCCTTCAGCATGGAAAAGTCAACTCTTTTGACTGATGTGATTTCTGCACTGCACTGTTATAGTGCATTATTCCACCTTCAATATCCCGTGGTATTCTGGGGTTTGTAGTTTACTGAGGCCACTCCCTAAGATGCAAATCCCAGGATTCCGTAAGATGATGAAAGTGGAATAATAGCACTATAACAGTGTAGTGCAGAAATGGCCTGTGACTCCCAGAATCCTCCATCTAGAAGTTTAGCATACGACCAAAGTCCTGTCTAAATAAGAAAAGGCTTTTTTTCCCTATTGGTGGGAAGAGTGGGCAGAGCCAGCCTAGCTTCCCATGGAGAGGAGTCCCAGAGTCTGGGAGCCACCACCAATGAAACCTGTTTCTTACATTCGCACTAGACATACCCCAAAAATCTCAGCACCCAGACAGACCCATATGGGAAAATATGCTCCATCAGATAGCCTGGGCCCAAGTTGTGTAGGGCTCATGGTTTATTTTGTCTCCTTTTGTAGCAAAAGTACCTCTGATGAAGAGGACAAACAACCAGCCCAAGGGACAACTCACATAACCACAGAGCCGACACACTCTCCGACGTGGGGAGAGAAGGTGACTGTGGAAATCGATGCGGCCAAGTCAGGGGAAGAAGGTATGGAATGCATTAGAGGAATTTTATTTTGCTTCTTACTGGATTTTTAAAAAATAAAGAAAAGGGAGGAAACCCAAAAAAAAGTAGGGATGGAAAGAATATTTGAAAATATTCAAACCAGAGTCAAGAGACATGTTTCCAAAATGAATTCTGATGAGGAGAATCTTCACAGCTCCAGATTTTTTTTTGTTTTTTGCACAAAATCTGTGCCTTTTTTTCTGTGCAGAAAAGCACAGCCTATTTTCTGCAGCAAACAGCAAATTTTGCACAAAAAATATTTCTGTGAAAGTGCCATTTATTGCACAAAATCCCCTGTTTTTCTGCACCAAAAAGGGGCAATTTGTTTTGTCCAAATACATCTTGAGCTACAAATAGTCTTCAAAAACAGTGCAGTTGTAGAAGATTGTTCACATTACCCATTCCTTCTTTTGAGAATGACATTAGCAAAGAATTTCATCCCTAATGAAAAGAAGGAATGTGTATAGAACACAAACACAGCCTAGGCGTATTAAGCTGACTATATGTCCAAAATACATTTTTCTGAAACCGATACCATAAAACATGCCTTCAAGCATAGCTGAAGCACTGAGATCTTTGGCCATTGAACAATAGATGGTGAATGTTTATCTTTCCAACCTTGAAGTGAAAGGTTGGGGGGGGGATTGTTTCTTTCTAGTAACAGTAAAAGCATACAGGATCTGGCAGCATCGAGTATCAGTTAAATTCCAAATCTCAGGAATATAATTTAGAAGTACAGGTGCATCTTCAAATGTCGAAGATTTTTGTGATACGCAATTAACATGCTGTAGTACCTTAAACCAGGAAAAAGTAATTGGTGAGCGTGGCTGCATTATAGCAATGTAAGAAGCTAGGTGGGATTGAATCTAAGGGCCTTTTGCACTATCTGTTATAGTGCTATGATTCCACTTTCAACATCCTATGGAATCCTGGGGTTTGCAGTTAAGGGAGGGGCGTATAGAGTTCTCAGTAAACTACATACCCTGGAATTCCACAGAAAGTTGAAAGTGGAATAATAGCACTGTAAGAGTATAGTGCAGAAAAGTGGAATAATAGCACTATTAGAGTGTAATGTAGAAAGGTCCTAAGGCAGAGCTGTTTATGAAAACTAACTGCATGCCTCCATGACCCAAATCCAGCAGGTCACCTTAAATAGCCTTTCCCAGATTGGAATTTCTGTTTATTTCCAATATTTCTAAGCTGCCTTTTGAGGCAAAGCCTCCCAAAGGTGGCTGTCCAGAAATTAAAATGGTAAACCAAACAAAAAAATACAGTTAATAAATAAAGCATTTAATCTACTAGTGTTTTTTTTAAAAAACTGTATTTTTTTTAAAAAAATTGTTATTAACTGTATTTTTTTAAAAAAAAATCACATTAATTCAAGATAAACTTATATTCAGTTAGAGTATTTATGGAGGAACCAGAACTGGATGTAGTATGCTAAAAATATGCCAAGTATATTTTTACTCTTTTATAACCATAAGGGCTGGCAACTCGTTAAAAAAATAAGTTAAAGTGAGATTCTTTGAGTATTGGATCCTATGTAGAAACATGTAAAAATGTCATTTTTCCTGCTTGTGAATTTTTAAAACCTCATCTTCTTTCTCTCCTGAATATGAAGAAATTTGCAAATTTCAGTTTATATTATCAGCACAGACATAACCATGTGTACCTGTATGTCATACAATTGTTAAAACAGGGATGTCATTCTTCAGTAAGTTTCTTCTCGAAGGCAGAAACAAGTGATTTCAGCAATTTTCTTTGTGCTGTGAGAGTGTTCAAAAATCAGTTTTCGAAAGTGCAAATTCATCAGTGCAAAACTCGCATTTTGTGCAGAAAACAGCATTTTCAACACATAAGCTGCATTTTTCTGCCCAGCAAATAATATTTTGAGACAGAAATATTAATTCTTGTACAGAAAAGGCTGTGCAAAACAACCAGGTATGAATTTTGTCAAAATTTTGTAAATCCTGAACTGTGAAGATTCTTATTCGTCTTGAATTCTTCTCATCAGGGTTTCTCAACACTCAAAAGAAATTTTTTTCTGACGATTTCTGAATATTTTCGAGCATTGTTTCTATCGCTAGTTAAAGATGAAAATATCTGAAAAATAAGATATGGCAACCCTCACTGGGCTTTAATACAGCTTGGTAAAAAGAGATTCAAATCCAGATTTTTAGCACTGCAATATTCAAAACCCTGCACTTGGATGATGAGTCTGCTTATTTTGGTTTCTCCCACATTCATTTTTTGGAAAAAATATCAAGTTATTTCCATCTTGAATATGAAGAATTGCATGGAGTTTGCAAAATACTGTTACAAAAAATGAACTAGAATGAAATTCTCACTCTTAGCAACACCTGCTACAAAGTGGTGTGAATTTTTCCTGCACACATCTCATGCAAGGAAATGGATTATTATTTTTTCTTTCCCATCTCTCTGTCTCTTGGATCCTTCCTTCTGTCTCTGTGGCCTACCTGAAAGGGAAATGATCGTGGATAATTCAGAGACGTTCCTCCAAGGCAATAGCCATTTGCCCTGGCGACTTGATCTTTATTGTTCCAAGCTGAGCAATGTTATGTGGATAATCGTAATAGCACTAATGGCATTAGAGTTTGTAATTTGATTAATGTCAGGCTCTGGCCAAATGAAGCTGGCTTTAGCCAGTCGTCCGGCTTCATCCCGCTCCACCTAATTCCATTACAGCCCCTGCTTAAGTGAAATAAAGAAGCATTTGATGTACTTCTCTACCTGCCTCAGCCAGCCATGATTGAGAAAGACAGGGACTGTATTCTTTCAGGGTCAGGGTCCTTAATTGATGTAAATCTAATTTGGGAGGAGGTCTCCATTTACACAAACCAGGATCTGGGTGCCGGAGAAGGCTGGCTGCGTGAATACCTCTTTGTCCTGCAGCCTTGGTTTCCTCAGTATACTGTCATTCTGAAATAATTTTGCCCATTTCATCTACCAATTGGGGATCATTTTTACATCAGGCTTTTAAAGTGCTCAATTGGGGCGGGGGGTTGCAATTGACCAGTGTGTCAGATTTGTTCATTATGCGCTCATATAGCTGGTAACCTGTACGTCAAAGAAGTACATCTGAAATAATAACAGAGGTAATAATAGTACAGTCAGACCTTCACATTTGCTAGGGTTAGGGGCACAGGATCCCTGCAAAAGTGGGGGAAAATGCAAATATCAAAATGTGTGTGTGGGGAAAGGGGGTCAAGGCATGGCAGGGAGAACAGGCACCTGTGATCCATACCACGTCATGGAAAAGAGAAGGGAGGTGTCAGCTAGAGCATGTCTAGGGTGGGATAAGTAGGGCATGTGCCCTGGGCACCAGTGCCAAGGGGACACAAAAAAAGCTGTGCCAGTAGCAACAGAAGAGGAGGACGAAGTGGCCCTGGAGGTAGGAGAGTGACTTCTATGCTTGCCCTAGGCACTGTTTATCCTAGAGACTCCTCTGGTGTCAGCCCTATACTTCCTCTTTCTTTCCCATGTCCTTTCTTGGGTGTTGGGGAGCATCAGGAGAGGGTTTGTGGTGCTGAGAAATTGGGCTGTGAGCTGTCCTTAGCTGGCCAGGTAACAACTGGTGGAGGAGGAAGAAGACCAGACAGGGTTTTTAAAGGGCTGTGGAGTCTGATTGGAGCGGCCAAGAGGGAAGTTTCTCCCAAAAGAGAGACACTTGAGTGTGGGGAGAGGGCAAAGGTGGAAGAAACTTGTGAATAATCAAGTCTGTGAAAGTGAAATCCACAAATATCAAGGGCTGACTGTACAGTCTTGTTGCCATTTGCAGTGGCACTGTTTAAGAAGCTGTTGGTTGCCGTTCTTCTCTTAAATAGCGGGGAAGTTCCACATGGGAGCCAAATGGACAAACATGGGGGCTATAGTTCAGTGGCAGAGCACTTACTTCGCATCCAGAAGGTCCCAGGTCCTCAGTAATTTCCTGGGGCCCAAGAGCTCCCTGGCTGAGAATTCTAAAGGCTCCTCTCTAAACTGCAAACCCTGGGATTCCATAGGAGGTTGAAAGTGGAATAATAGCACTGTCACAGTGTAATGTAGAAAGGCCCTTAGATAAAGTAGCAAAACAGAGAGGCCAATTTCAGTCCAGCCCTTCAATCTTCTTTTCTTTTCTTTTCAAATGGGTTCCCCAAAGATTTTCTTTCTGTCGGGGCTTCACTTCAACAAAGCGTTTGTTTCCAAGATGGATCTGACAACGAAAGAGTTAAAACTATTCTGGCATAGAGAGAAGGGCTTGTCATGAGGCCAAGGGAAAAGGGGTGAGGTGAGGTGCTGAGCCGAGTTACATTAATTTCGTCTTTGACAGAAGTGTAATATTCATGGTGGGCAGCCAACATTGCCGTGATATCCTGGCGTGTGGCTGAAGTTACGGAGCAGCTTGAGTTTGTTATTGGCCGGGAGGAGAAACGCGAGGAGGGGAGGGAGAGAGAGAGAAGGGATGGGAACATGGAAGGAAAGAAAAAAGGAAAACGTGTGTCTTGGGCAGGTTGTTGGCAGAGGCACGGCTGCCTTTCAGGATTTCTATTCAGGAGCTGTTGCTGTGGAGATTCTCTCCTCCCCTCACCAATGGGGTCATGGAGAAAGCAAGTTGTCGTTAATGAAGAGGAAAACGAGGTCCTATTCTTCCCTTGTCAAGAGCGGTGGGCTTTCCTTTTTAGTCCAAACGACTTGAGGTACAAAGGATAATGGCAAGGGACAGACTAGAGCTGGGGGGCCGAGGGGTTAATGAGATGGGCTTGTGAGCGTGGAGACCATCTTCAGACACAAAACCACTGATTCTTCCTGACTCCAGACTTCCTAATGAGGTCAGACCCGAGCCTCCTTCTGGGTGCAGCGTGGCTGTTCTTGCAAGGCCGGCAAAACGGAGGGAGGGAGACGGACATTAGATACGTAAATATATATATATATATATTCACAGACTTTCTCCTTCCCACTCAGAATGGGAGAACATGTCGAGAAAATTGTCAGTGACCCCAGGATTTTTCTCCCTGGAGGAAAATAATTGGTGCTTCTGTCATTTTTTTTTTGGTTAGATTTTGTGCAAAAACCAGTGTGTTGCATCCAAAATACACTGTTTTTATGCCCTTGAAGCACGCTATTCTGTGTATATATTTGTACAAAACACGACTTCTTTGTATACAAAGGAATTTTCACGGGGAAAAGTACAGAAAATATTTTTCTTTAAAGGTATTGGAAAATGGCGTAGAGTTTTATGCAGTTTTCCAATACCATCCAAGAAAAAATCTGACTTTCCCCACTGAAAATTCCTTTGTACATGAAAAAGTCATGTAATCACATGCAAGGGGGGGAAAGAGGTAATTTTTTTTCTTTCTCGCACACAAAAAATGGAATAACCAAGTATTACATCCCTAACTGACATTGTTGAGAATGAGTTGTTACAAGTTCATTTCTTCCCAATTCCGCCGTAATGGTACTGCCAAGAATTACATGGTCTGTCCAAAACAGAGTTCAAAGAAGAGTTCTTGACTTCCATCTTGAGTTGGTTTTTGGTGTCTATCAGACCATTTCAGATCAATGGTTTTAAAATATCATGTCCACTTTCTGGAGATTATCAAAAGAAGGTCATTCAGCCATTCACCAATCCATTTGTTTGGTGGATTCTTACATTTATATGGTGTCTTTCTTCAGCGGCACTCAAAGCCATGTTTAGCTCAAAACAGCAGGGAGTGAAAGGGTCAAAATGCCCCCCAAATACCTCCAAACACCCACTTGGTGATATGAGAGGTGCTTTTACCATGTCTTTTGGGGGGCCCTAGACTATTTTAGGTGTGGGAGATGCCGTGACCAGGAAATGAATTTCTTAATGGCAGCATGGTGGAGCCCTTCAAGGTCTCCTGGGCAGCTAATGTTGCACATCCCCAGCCACTGACAGTTGCCAGTCCCTGGTTGAAAGCCTGGGGGGAGGACCTTTAACCCTCCCAAAATTGTGGACAGAGATGAGAACTGTGCAACTCTCCAGTAGTTGCTGAACTGCAGCTCCCAGCAGTTTTAGCCAGTATACTCAAAGCTGAGGGATGTGTAGACTGTTGATTTCCCACCCCTGGTTTTGAGCTACAACATCCTGATTTGAAGGTTTGCTTTGTGCCTGAATAGCATGACAGTCTAAATAGGACATCAGTTTGGTTTCTTTCTTTTTTCTTTTTTTTTTTTTTTTGTGGTAAAAAAAAACGGCAGATGAGAAAACAGATAGGACTTCATGGGGGTGGGAGTCACTCTCTGTGTGATATCTCGAATGTGTTTGGTGTAACTAAAACATATCCATAACAGTCGGGTTTAATATTCATAGCAGCTTCCTTTTTTGCCAAATGGTGAAGGATTTCAGTTCAGTACCAAGGACAGCAGCTCATCAAATGGATGACAACTGTGGGATTTCCAGTGATTTATAGCAAAACAGGGACTTTCACAAGTGAGGCTAAGAATAACATGCTGTCGAAAGGGAAAGAGGGGCTATTTTTAATTGTACACTCCTTTCACTTGGTGAAGATTTTGAAATTTTTTTTTTTACAGTCAGGGAAATCCACATGAAAAACAGCCCTAAATCCAACAATCTCTTAATGGTTCGTAAATCAGAACTTGCTGGCTGGGACATTCTGTGAGTTGTACTCCAAAAAGGAACGTTTCTAAGCTCTGTCATATATTTATGATAGCGTGAGCTTTCTTGGATTAGAGATCACTTCATCTGAGGTATTTTCCAGCATTGTTGCTGTTGTGCGCACACCTTCGAGTCATGTCCACCTAATGGCAACCCTAAAGCAAACCTGTCATTCGGTTTTCTTGGACAGATTTGTTCAGAGGAAGTTTGCCATTGCAATTCTCTGAGGCTGAGAGTATGTGACTCCTCAAAGTCACCCAATATCTCTCAGAGTCTTAGTCTAACAAACCATTATGCCACCTCTTATCATCCAGAGGTTCAGGTATGAATACTGGACAGGATACTGTGAACATTAAAAGAGCTATCCAAAGTCTTGAACCTTATTCCTAAATATGGTGTACGCTTCACATTTGTGAGGGTTTGGGGTGCAGAACCCCAGCAAAAGTGGAAAAACCATGAATACCCCCCCTTGCAATCCCTCTCCCATTCCTCTCTAGAGTTGCCTCTCCCATTTCCTTGCCTCTGGCCCCAGTGCTCCCAAGGGGAAGAAAAAAGACAAGATAAAGGGCTTACTGATTCTTTCCCCTCAGATGGAGAAGAGTGGAGTGCCGAGGTCTAGTGTTCTAGCTACTTCCAGTTGCCATCTTGAGAAAGGAGATTCCTCCCAAAGGGGAGGGCTAATAGCTGGGGATGTGGAGCACTGTTAATTTGGGAATGTGACCCAGAGAGATAAATGATTGATTCCATGTCCCCTCTTCCACTTTCAGTGTTTTAACCAATATCAGAACTTCTACCCTACTGTAGCCAAAGCAGCCTTCCCCAGTCTTGACTACAGTTCCTATTATCCTAGCCAACAACTGTGTGATCAGGAGCTGATGGGTGATACAGTCCAACACACCAAGAATGTGCAAAACCAGAGAGCTCTAGTTGCAGGTCTTCCCTGGTTTCTGCAGTCTAACCCTCTATCATAACTGTTACGTATGCTGATTGTATTCTTTCTTTTTCTTTGTAGATGTTTCCCTGACTATAGCAGATAAAGATACTAAGGAGGTCTTAGCAAAATACAACATCCCTGTGAAGTACCTGCGCCCCTTCCACCATTATCACTGTGCACTGGTGCTGGTAAGCCCTGTCGTGGAAATAACTTACTATTGGATTACCTATCTCCTTGCATTTGGGCCATGTACTTCTAAACCAGAGCCATCGTAGGGTTGTGGTTTGATTATTGGACTGGCATGCCAGAAGGCCAGCCATGGAAACCCATGTACTGGATAACACACACTCCACAAAATTCACTCTGAGATAGATGTGTGACATGAACATGAGCAGCACAGCACACTTCCACAGAAGTCTTTGAAACTAAAGCATCCATGCAGCTTACAACTTTTAACATTCCAAATTAAGGTGCACAAAGTACTGATTGGCCGAGGGCCATCAGTCCATGCATCCTTCATCCTTGACCAGTTTGACCAGATCACATATTTCCTGCCCCTTATCTTTCAGGCACCAGGTTCTCAAAACAATGGGTCTCTCTAGTCTACACTTTCATTTTCACCCTTATCTGTCCCCCCCTCCATATACCCTCTGAGCTCAGCTACAGTCTTCACATTAGCTAGAGTGCAGCATGTGTAATTAGGACCCATTAACTGTACAAAAGCCCTGTTCCTCTAGATGAAAACCTCTAGAGTTAGTTCATCGCTGTGGATCAACACTGCTTCTTACACCTTTGGGCTCTGCTTAATGGATTTGGTATAGAGAGTGTCAAGATGGGTGTCAGTACCACAGTACTAGTCAGGGAGAAATTTACCTTTTACTCTGTTTTGCTAGCTTCTTATTCATCAGAATGAATGAACATCCATTCATTTGGGAGAAGGGATTTTTTTCAAATGTACTATCACCCATCTGCATTCTGCAATGATACTTTTTCCTCAAGAGAGAGAATCATTAACTTTCTCTGAGCATTTGGTCCTCTCCTCTTAATTCCAGGCTTATGAGCAACAACCGCCTTGTACAAGAACTGTTTAGTTGAAGTTCACTGAGGTCAGGAAAAGAAATCTTTATGTAACAGTGATAATCTGTGATGGGAAAATGCTTCAGATTCTCAAACCCTTGCAAGTCAGAGAAATGCGCTCAAGGAAACATGTTAAGTCTGAGCTCCCTGGATCTCTTTATAAGACAGGAAGAATTGTCATTCTTTCTTTTCCCCACTGCTGAAAATAACAATCTTGCAAAAGCAAACTTGAAAACATGAAAAATGGCAATGTGCTCAGAGTAAGCCTTTCATACAGCCACCCAGTTTCCTTCTCAATCTAAGGTCCCAAAATACAGCAAGTCTGGTGTAGCACATTTTAAACTAATGAAGAAAGGCAGATTGCAATCTACAGCAGTGGTTTTCATCCTTTGGTCCTCCCAATGTTTTAGACTTCAGCTCCCAGAAGCTCCAGCCAGTATGGTCAATGATCAGGAATTCTGGAAGTTGAGTTTTAAAACGTTTGAATAAGCAAGGGCTGAGACGTTTGAATAAGCAAGGGCTGAGAACCACCAGTCTAGAGAACTGGCTCCTAAGCCTAGGTCTCCAAATGCTGTTGGAATGCAACTCTCAGAATTCCTAGCCAGCAGAGCCAATGGTCAGCAATTCTGGAATTGATTGTTCAATTACTTTGGAAGAGCCATGGTAGAAAACCGGTGATCTAAAAGACGGGAGGAGAGAGCAAAGTCCCGTTAAGTCCAGATTCTAGGACAGGAGTGAGCCAAGCAGGATCCATGGGTTATAACCAGCACTTTGAATTCTGCCTGGAAACAGACTGGTAGTCAGTCAAGCTGGTTCAACAGGAATTACCTGGTCCTTGTAACCAGCCCCACTCAGCAGCCACAGCATTTTGACCCACTGGAGTTCCTGAACAATTTTCAGAGGCAGCTCCTTGCATTGCAGTAACACCAATGAGATGTAATCAAGTCATGTATTGATGTAGCCAGATATGACTTCTCAAGGAATGGGTGCAGCTTATGGCTCCTTGAAAGTTCAGACTAAACCCTAGAGTGGATTTATTATCCTAAAGACAAGGAAGCCACCAGACATCACTGATCTGCACTATTAGGCCAGCCCCTCTGGGAAAAGCAAACACAGGAGGGGGAAATTAGATCTGCAAGAGACTGAGAGAGGTGTGCTGTCTTCTCCTTGCCCTGACCCACCATGGATCTCAACTGAGCAAGCTTGAAAGCTGCCAAGCTCTGTGACTGATTTGTGGCCTTCAGCAGCTCGTAGATTTGCACAAACCTAGGCATGTGGCACTGCCTGGCCCTGTTTTCCACCTCTATGGGGGATCAAAAGCAGCTCAAAAAGCAGCCTGACATGTCGTTTGTTTTTCTGCATGAGCAGCCAAGGGGAAGGTTTTTAGAGCTGTCTCCAACAAACGAGTGGAACAAACAGAAGCTGTAGCAAAGGGCGGGAGAGCATTTGGAAGGAACACGAGTCAGCAGAGGGAAAACAGAGATGCTAGGCTTAGTAGAGCTTAGCAAGCGCTGTTTTTATTCCTTTGTCTGGGTAGTGAGTATGAATGGGATTGCAGTCAGAAAAGGGCACTGAGAAAGCAGAAGGAAAGTCAACCTGTTTGGGTCTTGCTGTGTGTTAAAGGATTGGGGTATTGCAGGCCTGCACATGCATGAAAAAGTGCTAGGAAAACATTCTTAACAGGGGTAAAAATGGGAGAACTTTTCTCTTCTAAATCCAGGGAGTGTTGGCTTGAATTCTACTGCTTCCTTGCCACATCTCTTCCTTACTATAACTCCTGAAAGCCAGCATTTGAGCATTGGACTGTGACTCTGTAGATCAGATCTCAAATCTGTGGTTGGCTATGGAAACCCACTGGGTGCTTTACACACTCTCAGCCCCAGAAAACTCAGTGATAGGTTCATCTGAGGGTTGCCATAAGTTGGAAACAACTTGAAGGCACACAACAATTTTTAAAAGAGGTTTTAATATATTTTTTTGGTAGCTTAATTACATTTTAAAACTTCTGTATGTTGTAAATGTTGGTCCAAAATATGGCAGCCAGATTGCTTATAGGTACATCAAGGAGTGAGCAGATCACACTGATATTAAACACACTCCACCAGCTGCCAAATAGTATCCGTTGGAAGTGTGATGAAAAGACAGGGTCTTTTTTCCATATGTGGTAGACATGTAAGATAGCAAAAAACAACAACTTTGGAATGGGGTACATGATGAAATCCAAAAATTTGTAAACTGAATTTTGAAATGAAACTGGAGCTAAATACGCTAGGACAACAAAGGGAAATAAGAAGTCATCAGAAGATATTATGATATCTAATAACTGCGGCAAGGTTGACATATGCGCAGCACTGGAATGAAAAGAAACATATTAATATAGAAGAATGGAAGTTAAAAGTTCTGGATAGGATAGAGATGGAAAAGTCAGCATTTTCTTTGAAGAATAAATCTATCCAGAACTTTGAGAAAGAATGGAAAAGAGTATTGGATTGGGTAAGGATATAAATGTATGAGAAATCAAAGAAGAAATAATGTAACTGTTCTTCTCTCTGTAAGATGGAAATGATGTTTGTAATGGAATGGAAATAAGCAATTTCAACTGGGAGATTTAAGCATGGAAGTGTGTGGAGGGGGTATTTTTGAGACAAACTTTCAATAAAAATTATGCAATTAGTTTCTGGACAAAGTACAGAAGGTTGGTTATTACCTTTAACATCCTACATGGTTTGGGTTCAAGTTACCTGCAGGATCATCTCTCCCATACAATCCACCTTGTACACTCAGGTCCTCCGGGGGCTGTTTACTTAAACCGTCCAGGACTAGACTGACAATGGTCATCCAGATGACCTTTTCATTGGCCGCCCCTAGATTGTGGAATGACCTGCTGGAAGAGGTCTGACGGCTAAATGTGCCATCTGAACTTTTAAAAATATTACACCTATCTCTTCTGCCAGGCCTACCCAGTTGATTGTGAATTTTAAACTGGTCTCTTCTAAATGGTTTTATGTGTGTTCAGTTGTATTTTAATCTATGACATGCTTTTAGTTGTATTTTAATTTATGTTGTACCCCACCTTGAGCTTTGAGGAGAAGAAGGTAAGAAGTAAAATGTTGTTGTTGCTTAAATGATATACCAAATCTACCATCCTGGCAAGTCTATAGGACCTTTGGATGGAACAGAGAGCATGACAGGCATACCACAGCTGGCCCTATAGAGCTATAGGGCAATGGACACAGTCTGTTTTGATGGAAAATGTCAAGCTGTGCAGAATTTTACAAAACCTAGTAGCTTCCTCTTCGTGCATTTGACCCACCCCTCTGACCTTTATTCCTCAAGCTATTCCACTCATTTGCACACTGAGTAATTTTTTTTTAAAAAAGGAGAGTGCTGGTATTGATGAGACAGTAATGATTAGCTGCTTTGTAATTGCTGAGAAGTCCATTTGCAGATGCTGATGGCCCCAACAGTAGCTCTCGGTATAGTTCTTTGCTTTTATTTGACTGATTTGTCCGTAGCCACTAATGGACATCCAAAGTTTATAGAGAGGGAACCAGGAGAGCTCCATTAAAAAAAATTGTGGGCTACGTCAACTCCTCAAAAACAATATTTTTTTTCCCCTGAGGCCCAAGAGCTCTCTGGCTGAGCATTCTAAAGGCTTCTCCCTAAACCACAAACCCAAGGATTCCACAGGATGTTGAAAGTGGAATAATAGCACTATAACAGTGTAGTGCGGAAATGGCCTAAGTTTTAGTCCAAGCGTGCTTTAAGGGTACTCTCCAAGGTGCTGAATCCTCTCTAAGTTCAGTGCTTTGGGTAGCCGCTGGAAAGTTTAGACTAAAACCTGGAGTAGAGTCACTACCTCACTGACATTGTGTGCGTGCTAAGCTAGAGGCTGGGAGAAGTTTCAAGTTTTATCTAAAGGCATTTTGCACAAATTGCAGAAACTATGATGGGAGTGGTGGTGAAGGTGGAAGCACTTGCTTGCCTTGTTCTTGCACTGGAGACAAAACCTCTCAAGGGGTTTGGAGCATGCTCAACAGGCCGTCTTGCCATGCCCAGACAGCCTGTTTCAGCCAAATTCTTCCCAGCTGTGACATCTCTTCACATCCTGTTTAACATCTACAAATCATGGAAAGGGTGTACAGTTAACTTCTATTCCCTGCTCAGGAAAAGTGTGGAGACAGTGGGATCATACTCACAAGCTATGTCCCTAGCTCTATGTTGATAACCCAAGTGAATGAGGCAGTGAAACCACTTTGAGTTTTAGTCAGAACTTTAAAAGTTCTCTCCTTTAAAGTTCAGACTAACACCCAGAGTGGATCGAGCATTTCACTGACATGGGAGTCAGCAGACCTTTCTGCTTCTCACCCCCATCTCAGGCCCCATAAATTTGGCATTGGCCAGACAGTAGCCAGATCCCTTTGAATCCTAAGTCCATTCCCCCAAGAATCCAAATGTTATTCATTTTACTCTAAAGAGATTAGTGGGAATGGTACCAACCATGTCTTCATGGGCTTGTAAAGTACTGAAATGCCAAACAGAAAAGATTGATGATATTGATCTATCCAGACAGTTCTCTCTAGGGGAGTATGAGCTTTAATTATCAATTCCTGCTTGATTGTTAGTTATGGCTGCTCTGAGATCCACTGCAGAGCAATCCACACTGTTTATAAACATGACTTGGCTGCTTGGTTTATGGCCTTTCACTTAGTGGTTTCATTCTTCCTCTAAAACAGCCTCGAAAGAAGGACCCAATGGGGACGACACTGTTTGCAACCATCATCCGTAAAGGCAGCCTCATCCCACGATACGGTGGAGTGAATTACACCGGCTTGGAGGTAAGGTGGACAAAGTTCTGTTGGTGAGTTTTGGAATCTTTATACGATACTAGTATATATACCCAGCCTTGCCTGGGATTTTATTTTCTCATAGGTAATACTTGTTGGAAAGATTTGAGATTCTGTGTCTCTAATTCCCCAAACTGTCTTATCCAGTACCTGTAACTTTTCCCTATATTCCCCAATCCAATTTATATTCTGAGTTATTAACATACAGAGGTTGGGTTCCTGAGGGAATACACTGCCCTCCTCCTTGCTGCTAGGCCTTGTTTCCATAGCATCTGGCCTATACAAGACAAACACAGTTGACTGAGGCCTGTGAGTTCTCTGGCTGAGAATTCTAAAGGCCCCTCTGTAAACTGCACACCCCAGAATTCCATAGAATCTTCTTAGACAGCTAATCTTCGCCTAGCACAGGCAAATAAACTTTGACTTTTATATATTAGATGAAGAAGAGCTGCTTCTCCCAGAAACTCCAGGAAAAATTAGAAGGTCGTGCTTGTGATCTGGCGTTATTGAAAGAAATGAATTCCTATCCCATACTCTTATAGATCTGAGTCTAAACAAAGTGGAGGCCCTGAGCTTAGTGCTTGTATATGATATCATTATTGGCTAGGATCCTCTATGGCAGTTATTAATGTGTAACTGGGAGTTACACGCTCGTGGCTGTTACACATTCATGGTTTAGGGGCTATGTGGGAGACATGAAAATCTCCCAATCTCCACTTACCACGAAGCAGCTGCTGCGATCAATGAAGGTCTGTACCCCTGTCAATCAGGAAAAATCTGACTGATGTTCCCATTCCCCTTGTGCAAGAGATTTCAGGGATGAAAGGGAATTGTGACAGGGCCCTGCTTCGCCTGTTAGATTGGATATCGCTTATAGGCAGGAGTGAGACTGTTAGCCTGCTGCTTCTTGCTCAGCAGGGGAACAGACCACCGTTGCTCACAGCAGTTGCTTCCCGGTTTTCTCAGGGCACTTTCCCTCTTGGCTTCTCCAATCAGGCTACACAGCCTTCTAAAAACCCACCTCTGGTCCTCTTTCTCCTCCACTAGCCGCTGTCTGGCCAGGTAAGGATGGCTCACAGCCCAATTTCTCAGCACCACAAACCCTCTCTTGATGCCCCCCCCGCACCCAAGGAAGGAGGTGGGTGTGAGAGAGGAAGTATGGGGACACTATGCTGATCCATCCCCTTTCCCTCTCCTTTCCCTGACCTGATTTGGACTCTGGGGCCTGTTATCTCCCCTATGCTCTGACCCCTTCCCATAGACATGCACACACATTTTGATATTTGCTATTTTCCCACTTTTGTGTGTGTCTTGTGTCTCAGCCCTAGCAAATGCAGAGGGCCGACTGTATACATTGGCATAGTTACACTAGATTCCACATTGTGCAAAGAATTGCACAGCAGGGGCTGCAACTTTCTTCCCTATTGGACATTCCTTTCCCCTCCCTACCCAATGAGCCAGAAGTGAGACAAGGGTTTGTGTGTTTTTGCAGAAAGATTGGTTGCATGAAGGACCATGTTTACACAGCCTCTGAGAAAACACTGTTGCACAAACATTTTTACCCTAGCATAAGACTCCAGATGGATTCCACCCTGAATGTTGTCTGTTTCAGAGTATAGTAACGCCCAAATTTACACAAGAGCGGTGGTCTAATCCCAGCGATTTGAGTGGCTAAATATTTCATTAGCTGTCTTTTTCTCGCAGCCATTTTCTCTATGTAGCATGACAGACATGCATGTGAAGAAACATTTTAATATCAACTTCTATTAATCATTTAGAAGAGAAGAATATATTAAAGCCTTCCTCCCCATCCACCCCTTTTTTCTGTCAAGACAACCACTTTCTGGGAAAATTAAGGACTCTATCAGTTCCTCCCCTCCCCTCTCCGTCCCTTTGATTCCTGCTTAGTTTAGTCCAACCCGCCCTCTGGAGGTGGATTGCTAAAAAGCAAAAAGTGAAGTAAAATAAAATAATAAAATAAATTAGGGGGTTTGGAAATCAGTTTTTTTATATAGGACTGGTTTGTTCTTTATCGTGTGTCAATTGCATGCTATGAATTGATTTACTTTACCACCCTGAACATACCAGGGTTGTCCGATTTTGAAAGCTAAGCAGGGTTGGGCCTTGTTAGTACCTGGATGGGAGACCATAAGTGTAATACCAGGGCTATGGAAAGATCGTGTCCAAATTCCTAGAGATGACAGTACTGTTTTAGATAGAATAATGGTCTGCCTCCATTTAAAGCAGCATCCAGTGCTCCTGGGATGATGGGCATCCAAGTCATGGTCCTTTCAGCCATTCTGCAAAGAAGCGTTCCTAAAAAACTGCTTGTTTGGTCCTCCACACCTCTTGCCCTTCCTATTCATTTAAAAAGATTGTCTTCAAAGGAAAGGTCTATTTGCAAAGCAAAGTTGACAGCACCTGGTATTCATTGGTGGTCTCCCATCCAGGGATGTCATGTTGAGGAGGGAGCAGGCTTGTTCTCTACTACTCCAGAGACTAGGACAAGGAGCCATGGATTCAAGCTGCAGGAAAGGAGATTCCACTTGAACCTCAGGAAGAACTTCCTGATGGTCAGAGCCGTCCAGCAGTGGAATCTGCTCCCTGGGAGTGTGGTGGAGTCTCCTTCTTTAGAGGTTTTTAAGCAGAGGCTGGATGGCCATCTGTTGGGAATGCTTTGATGGGTGTTCCTGCATGGCAGGGGGTTGGACTGGATGGCCCCTGGGGTCTCTTCCAACTCTATGATTCTATGATACTAACCAGGGCTGACCCTAGTTAGCTCTCAAGATCATGTGGAATCTGGTGCTTTTAGGGTGCTTAGGACCTCTCTGCTCAACTTGCTGCCCAAATATTCCCAGGGATATATTCTGTAGCATGTCTTGGACTGATAGGGTTGGATTGATCTCCCTTAGGATCGTCTGGCAGGATTTGATCGCAGCTGCGTAATCTTCCTATTTACATTCACTAAATGATGCTGTTCACTGACAAAAAGCATTTTTAATCCCGACGTGAGACCGAACGAGGATTAAGGATGCTGTGCTTGTGGGGACGGCCCTTCCTACTGTCCTTTCTTAGGAAGCATCATCTGTCTGAGGGCGGCTTCAGTTGTGATGGTTTTGCAAAGGATGCAGGAAGGGCACGAAAAGCTCTTTCCCCTTGACCAGTTTACAGGACAACAGCTCATTTGTTGTCTCGAATCCAGACATGTTTTCTCAATGAAAGGTTCTTGTTTTTCAGAAGGATTATTGTGGTTTTTTTCATCCCCAGAACACAAAACGGTAATAAATTCTCACTGGAGAAATGTAAATCTGTAAGAAGGCTTCCAATTCACTGCCTTGATGTTTCCCATCTATGCCCTGGTGACTGCAATGCATGTGCAACTATATGCAAATTTACCTTTATTGACTCTTTTTTAATTTCAGTTTTAAAATAAAATGCATATTATTAATACAGTGCTTTGACATTCCAACAGGCTGAATTTGATTGACATTTAAGTGTAACTGAGAGATTTAAAATATAAGTTGAGTCAAAAGACTGGTCAATCCATTACTTAACCAAAGAAATTTTAGATTTTTTTTTCTCAGCATCACAATAACAAGTAAATTCCTCTTTGTTTTCCTATAACGTTTATACCTCATTTCTCTAATTACTTCCTATTTAACTTTTGTTAACGTATACTTACTTAAACTTATTTTACATTACAATTTATACTACCTTTATGTTTGTCTTTTCTGTCTGCATGTTGTTGTTATTATTATTATTGGTATTAGTATAATTTTTATTTCTGTATCCTTTCCATTGTATTTTAATACAATATCCTTTCCATTGTATTTTAATACAACGCTTTCCTGGGAGTGTCTGTCCAATTAGTTGTAATGAAATTATAGTTACTCATATACACTCTTTTAAAAAGCCAAATGGTTCAGAAATAAGACTAGATTGTTTTGAAAATTTCTACCTTTCTTCATGAATTTGATGGAAAGAACTTAACAACTCCAGAGTAATTTGTGGCTCACAATTACAGCTTGGGCGGGGGGAAATATCCTTTTTGGAATTTTTAAAAATCCAGTTACCCTTTTGGTTGCATGCTTCTCCAAACATTGGGGTGCAATTTGCAACTCAAGAAATGTATGCAAAATACATATTTAATAGAAGAATGCATCCAAAAGTTGGTATTATAGGCTTCCCCCACTTATCTGAGAGGTTAGGGATGGGAGCATTGTCAGAAAATAGAACTGGTTGAAAAGTGGAACCCGTGAAATGTCAGAAAGAGGTGGGAACAATATTTCATACGTGGTGGTCATGTCCCAAGGCAAAGGAATATTGGAGTGAAATACATAAAAAGATGTGTGAAATATTGAAGGTTCAATTTGTAAAAAAAATCCCTGAATTTTATTTGTTAAACATGACAAATGTTCTTGAGAATACTAGTATTAAGTAATACTAGTATTAAGAGACATTGGAGATTAATCATAGAATCATAGAAACGTAGAGTTGGAAGAGACCCCAGGGGCCATCCAGTCCAACCCCCTGCCATGCAGGAACACCCTCAAAGCACTCCCGACAGATGGCCATCCAGCCTCCAAGGAGGGAGACTCCACCACACTCCATGGAGGCAGCAGATTCCACTGCTGGACAGCCCTGACTGTCAGGAAGTTCTTCCTGAGGTTCAGTGGAATCTCCTTTCCTGCAGCTTGAATCCGTTGTTCCTTGTCCTGGTCTCTGGAGCAGCAGAAAACAAGCCCTCTCCCTCCTCTACGTGGCATCCCTTCAGATATGTAAACATGGCTCTCATGTCCCCTCTCAACCTTCTCTTCTGCAGACTAAACATCCCCAGCTCTCTAAGTCTATCCTCATAGAGCTTCATGGCTTCCAGGCCTTTCACCATTTTGGTCGCCCTCCTCTGGACTTGCTCCAGCTTGACCAGGTCCTTCTTGAATTGGGGTGCCCAGAACTGGACACAGGATTCAAGAGGAGGTCTAACCAGAGCAGAGTAGGGTGGTACCAGTACTTCCCTCGACAGACACCATACTCCTATTGATGCAGCCGAGAATTGCATCGGCTTTCTTATGATAACGACAGCTCGAATAGACTATGCCAAATTGTGGAAGTCTCAGCAAATACCCACAATTGAACAATGGTGGGGGACATTTATTGAGAATAGAAACGCAGATATAGTTTCTCAGAGATTAAAGGGGAAATCGGATGATCAGATAAAAGCAGAATGGCAAATTGTAATGGGTGATTGCTGGGAACTGCCAAGTAAAAATGTCTGAATTATGGTCGAAATTAAAGAAGAATAACTGTAGCATAACAGGAGTGGGCGAGAGAAATGCAAGATCAAGCATGTAAGATGAACATAGAATTGTGATGCATAATTTTTATATGTGAATAGAAATTCAGAAAATGAAAACTAGATCAGAGTGGAAGAACAAAAACATTACATGTAAAAGTACAATCTAAGATGATGTTTTTTTTATTTGTGAAACTTAATAAAATTATTTTTTTTAAAAAGTGGAACCTGTGGACTGTGCTGTAGGGAGCATGAAGGACTTATGGAGGCTCACTTGGGACCAACCGCGCACATGCTGCTGGCAAAGTCTCACAGTTTGCTTAGAGCCTTTTTCCCCCTCTCTCAGCTCACTTTGCAAGCAGCGTTTGCATGTAAGCCTTTCCAAGTGAGTCTCTGTAGGCAAGAGTAACTCATGAAAGAGCAGAGACCCTGGCCATTTCCGCACTGCACTGCCAGCCGGCCCCTCCCGAAACTGCAAACCCCAGGATTCCATAGGACGTTGAAAGTGGAATAATTGCACTATAAGAGTATAGTGCGGAAATGGCCCCTGTCAAATTAACACACCTTGTCCTTAATTTGGAAGCATCAAAAGGGCAAGTCGTCAGACAGGGGGAATCAACAGGTGGAGACTTCCTGTTTTAAATTGTTTTGATGGTGTTGATCTTAGCGTTGATATTGCAGTTTAGGCCCTTCCGTAAACTGCAAACCCCAGGATTTCATAGTGGAATAATAGCACCATTACGGTCTAGTGCGGAAATAGCCTAACACTCATGACTTCAGACCCAAATCTGTCCCAAGGAAATAGGAAATTACATCTTGAGATAACGTTGCTTGTTTTTAATCAGGCGAAGGAAGGAATCAATAATCAGACTGGCTGTGGCATAAGAATGCTTGAAGGGATTGATCTTTTTTGGATTCCAATGCAAACGAACCTGATCTTCAGCTCCTGCAATAACAGGCAGACCAGAATTTCATTATCTGCCTGACTTTCTCCTTCCCGTGTTTTGATGCAGCTTGGCTCAGAAAACATATCGGGATACATTTAAAAAGCCATATTTTGAAAGAAAGTATGTTTAGGAATCTACAGTTTTTGAGAAAAATATCTCTTTCAATGCAAATTTTTCAGCAGATCTTTTTTTTTTTTTTAATATTCCATATTCTGGCAAGTGGATGAAAAAGACTTAAGGGTGAACGCACAGAAAGTGATATGGACTGGAAATGAACTAGTTCACTCTTCTCTTGTGATTTGGACTCTGTTGATGTTTTCAGTGAGGGACTTTCTGCCTTACACTATTATACTGCTATTATTCCACTTTCAACCTCCTGGGGAATTCTGGGATTTGTAGTTTCCTGCAGCCCAAGAGCTCTCTGGCTGAGAATTCTCAAAGCCCCTCCCTACATTGCAAATCACAGGATTCCATAGGATGTTGAAAGTGGATTAATTGCACTATAACTGTCTAGTGTGGAAATGGTCTGAAAACACAGGATGTTGCATCCATTCAAATTAGAAATTAGGAACAGGAGTACCAGTTCCTATGACCTAGAGCTACAAAAAGGCTACCCTTTGGACTATAGATCTCACAGTTCCCAACCATCATGGCCACTAGGCCTATTAGCTAAGGCATTTTGGGAGCTGTAGTCCACAAAGTGACTTTTTCCAAGCTTTGACTTAGGCCATTTCCACCCTATACTGTTACAGTGCTATTATTCTACCTTCTTCATCCTATGGAATCCTGGGGTCTGCAGTTTGCGGGGGGGGGCAGTTTAGGGATGTGAATAGGTGTGTTTGGGGTCCTACGGTGGTACCCTTTGAGGTCATGATTCAACAGACGACCATTTTAAGGTGGTAAATTTGCCAAAAAGTAATTTTATTAGGAGGTAATTGCTTGAGGTTCAGAGCAAATCAAGTCTGAACTGCCCCTGAAAGCTGAAAATTTGGGAGCCCTGGTGGCGCAGCGGTTAAATGCCAGTACTGCAAGGCGGGATACAAATAAATAAATAAATAAAAATAAAATTGACTAGATTGGGGCAGTTGTACTTTGGCCAAATCAGAAGATGAGATGGCGCACTAGAAAAGACAGCCATGCTCAATAAAGTGGAAAGCTGTAGGAAAAGAGGAATGCCACATTACTGCTGGATGGATTTAATCAAGGAAGCCCCTGGCCCTGAATCTGCAAGACCAGGGCTCTTGATAGGGTCACCACGAGTAGGTACCAACCCGATGGCAATTGGCAACAGCAGTTGTGCCGACAGGGGGCTTGGCAAGCGAGGGTGTGATCATTCATCTCTTGGGCGCAACCAGGTCACTTCTGAGTGTTCTTCCTTTCTCTCTCCTTCCAGGTTTTCTTGAAAGGCATCAATGAACCTTTGGCGCAACCTGACGGCACCGTTGTCGCCACAACCAGAATTGTGAACAATCTCAGGGCTTATACGTGAGTCTTGTAGCCTGTGGGGAAGGAAACGGGGAGAAAACATTTAAATTTTAAAAAAATTAAGAACCGCTACTGCTAATGTTTAGCCCCACTTCAACATTCCATAACCTTACGACCCCCCCCCAACAGATCCTTAGCTTATTACATATCCTGTCCATGACAGGAGAGCCATGTAGGACAATGGTTGGAGTGTTGGACTAAAGCTCTGGAGAACGGGGTTCAAATCCCCATTCAGACGTGGAAACTTAGTGGGTGACCTTGGGCAAATCACACTCTCTCAGTCTCAGAGGAAAGCAAAGGCAAACCCCCTCTGAATAAGGTCATTTCTGTACTATATTATTCTTGTGCTATTATTCCACTTTCAACATCCTGTGGAATCCTGGGGTTTGTAGTCTACAGATGCCAAAGAGCTCTCTGGCTGAGAATTCTAAAGGCTCCTCCTTAAACTGCAAACCCCAGAAATCAACAGGATGTCGAAAGTGGAATAATAGCACTATAATAGTGTAATGTGGAAAAGTTCTAAATCTTGCCAAGAAAACCCCAGGATAGGTTCACCTTAGGGCCACCATAAGTCAGAAATGACTTGGAGGCACACATGAAAGCCATAATTATATTTCAATCTTCACTTCTCTAGTAAACACACATTTATTTTTTTTTACAAAAGTCCAAAACATCACAGATGTCACTGCACATAGTGCAAATAAAATGACCTAGCTATGACTTATTCATCAGTTCTTGAAAGGGGTATATTCATTGGGGTTTTAATTCCAAGTAAACATGCACAGAATGGTGCTACAATCTGCAGCCCCTAAACTGAACACAGAGATTAGTGAAAAAGCCCTCTTGCACACATGGAAATTACAGCTGAGGAAACACATCTAGGGTTGCATTGTTGTTCTATAAAATTATTCTTGCTCTGTGTTGAACTTGTGAAGTTATAGATACAAATGACTCCTAGCATTGTGGGGGTTTTTTTTTCCTACCTAAAGGCAGAAGATGAGATCTCGACCACTTGATGCTCCTCCTGTTCCGTTGACCGTCATCAACTTCCCAGACCCCAAAATGGAGGATTTTGATGTCCCACGAGTCACCAACCATGGGTACCCTCAGGTACTGAGTGTTTCTTGAGATTGTTCTACGTGGGAGAGATAATAGCTGGTTGGGTAGCTGGTACAACCTAAAGGCTAACCCCAAATGACGGGCAAAAGTGAGAACAGTTGTAGACCAACTCCCTTCCAAAACCCTCCCCACTCATGCCAGCTGGTGTAGTAAGTTGAAAATGCTTTATGGGTGTATAGCTTTTCATCCCCTATGACACAACAGCAGAAGGAAATTAACTATGCCACCTTCAGCATGGTGTAGTTACCTACAGCCTTCCATAAGCTTCTAGGAAGGCAGCCCAGCCCTGCTATTAGGCAAAGTGAGATAGCCACCTCAGGCAAAAGATTCCTGGGAGGTAGGATGTGGAATCACCCCCATCATTCCTCTGGAATTTCCTGGCTGTTCCCCTCTATTGGAGGATTGAGCTGTGGCTACCACACACCCTGTACTACGAGAATCCACAACACATGGGTTGTATCCCTCGCGCGCTAGCCGAAGCAGGAGCCGTCAACATTCCATTTCAAAGCAACCGTTAACTGCTCCCTGTCCCTCTCTGTCAGTTCCTTTTTCTCCTGCGACCCAGCGGGAAGCATTTTTCGTCCCTCTCTGAAACAATTAATTATTTTACAGGGTTTTGAGGTTTTTTCTAACAGATTTGAGGTTACAATGCAGCAAAGCCAGGCAATGAGAAGCCTAATGCCCTTGAGCCGAAGCAGCGCAGTAGCACAGGGCTCGATCAAGAAGGTCATGGTTTTCGATGCTGCTGCAAATGGTTCAGAGGCCTCCGTGGAGGCTACCACTGAGGGAAGACTTACCCAGGGGCCAGTGTTTCATCCGGACCCCAAGTGGTTGAGTCTGGCAGTATGGAATCGCACAGAAGTTTCTGATGCGTCAAGGGTACCACTCAGATGGCAGAGGAGGATGTGCAGGTTTCCCACATCTTACATTTCCTCCAAGATGGCTTGGAGAGAGGTTTGTGCCTGAACACCTGGAAAAGGCAGGTGGTGGCATTGTTGGTTTTCCTGACTGCAGATGGGCAGTCATTCTCTAAACATCCCCATATCAAGAGATTTCTCAGAGGTGCAGCCTTGACTTCTTTTCCGACAGTGGTTTAATGTTTAGGTCCTTAATCTTGTCCTCAATGACTTAACATCGGCACCAAAGGTGTCAGAGTTGGCAGCACTGTCAGTCAATGAGCATTTGTGCAGATTTGAACTGGATAGACTGACATTGGGTTTTGATCCTTCCTTCCTGCCAAAATGGATGTCATCAACCAGAGGAAATGCATTTGCCAACTTTCTGTCCGAAGCTGGTGCATGCTTTGGAAAAGAAGTGGCACGCATTGGATATAAGGAGAGTAGTAAAGGCTCACATTAAAAAAAAAAAAAAAAAGTTTCAGGCGTTCGGATGCCTTGTTACTGTCTTTCCAGCCAAAGACTTTGGGTCAGAGAGCCAGCAAGTCAGTTATTGCTGGGTGGATCAAGACATGTACTTGCCTTTGCTATGACTATGCTAAACAGCCTCGACCACAAAATGTGTGGCCGCATTCCACCAGAATGATGGCGACTTCAGTGGCAGATGCATCGTCCTGTTCTCTGGAGGATGTATGCTCTGCGGCAGGCTGGAAAGAGTCTTCCACTTTTATTAGACAATAAAAGTTGGACAAGTATACGTCTGTGCAAGCGGTGTTTGGCTGCCGTGTGCTGCAGGCTGAGCTTTAAGAATGTACCCACCCAGGAAACAGCTTGGGAAGGTCCCATGTGTTGTGGATTGCTCCTCCTGTCAGCCCGAGAATGAAGAGTTGGTACTTACGTGAACGGTCATTCTGGGATGACAGGAGGAGCAATGCCAGCCACCCGTAGGCCTAATGTATGGAGTGTAGGTCTGGGGTGGAGAACATATGGAAGGAAATACAACAATTTTCCATGGCATAGAAGATATGACTGAGGCAAACAATCAAATAGGCACGCTAGGAAACAGAACTGACAGAGAGGGACAGGGAGCAGTTAACGGTTGTTTTGAAATGGAATGTTGACGGCTCCTGCTTTGGCTAGCGGGCGAGGGATACAACCCATGTGTTGTGGATTGCTCCTCCTGTCATCCCAGAATGACCGTTCATGTAAGTACCAACTCTTCAATCTATTTTGCATGTTAGTTCAGACCTTAAAGGAGCTATACAAGGTGCTGGAGCTATACAAGGTGCTGGACCATATCTCCAAAATAGCTTCAGGGCCTTGACAAAGTTCATAGTAAAGCCCAGAATGGGTTCACAGTTCCACTGATGTGAAAGTCACAACCACCATTCTATTCTGGATTCCTAAGTTAGTCTGCCGGGGTGAGGAAGGACATTGTTCTATCACCAACATCAAAGTAAGATTCAGCTGCCAGCATCTGTACAAGGGATGGAGGCAGCCACCATCCTGTACTTTGCCTCAGGCCACAAATTGTCTTGGGCCAGGACTGCTACCGACCTTCCTTCTATTGAGTCAAATCATTTGTCCAGCTAGTTGGACTGACAGCCAGCAGCTCTCCAGGGTTCGGGTAGGACTTTTCCTTCCCTCCTCCACCTCATCTGATGATGTTGGAGACAGACCAGGAGATACCTCTAAATGTGAAGGATGTAATCTGCCACTTAAGCACAGTCCTTGAAAAAGAAAAAAATCCCAGCAACAATAACTCCACAATTAAGTGTTACACTTCTTTTACTGATGATGGCTATTTGCATTGCACTGCATTTCTCATCTTAAAGTTGCTGGGATGTTCTCGCCACAGCCTACTTTGTAATCAGTGCAGGGGAATCAATTTGTAGATCATTGTTCTAACCCGTTTTGTATGAAAAGGAGAATGCATTTTGCTGAAGCTGACATTTGTTACTCATTATGGCCTACAGGGTCTCTTCCAACTCTGTGATTCTATGTTTTGCTGCCTTTTGTTCAGATGCTACTCTGCTAGCCGGGCAAGACCAGCCAAATTGTCTCAGCATGTGAGATAGACAATCTCATGAGTTAAAATGATGCTGCTGAAATCCAGTACAAATACAATGCAATCAAATTAAAAGACTTCCTTCAACAGGCAGTTAATACTCAAAGATCTGGGAAAACTATAGCAGAAGACATGGGAGGGACACTCCTTGCCAATGGAAAGAGAACAGACAGTGGTCCAATCTAGCTTCCCATGGGAGGCAATTCCACAATCTGGGAGCAACCACCTAAAAGGCGCTGCCCCCCGTCCTTACAAACATGCCTATGATGGTGGTGGGATTAGAAAAAGACCTCTTCCCAAAGATCTTAAAACTCAGTCAAGTTCATGCAAAGACATTCTGGAGTCGCGTCTGCGCTGGCTCTTGCGTCTCTTCCTGTCAAGAGGAAAGAAGTGCCATCCAAAATTGATTGTCTGCCATTATTGCAGCTTAAGAAATATCTCCCCTGGGGGATGCACTGCAGGAGTGAAATATTAGCCTAAGGGGGAAAAAACGTTGGAGCCAAGTCCTATAAAACTGTGGTTTCATTCTGATAGAGAGGATGGCTCTCCGGTGAGGCACCGCGCCAGCTATAGCTGGCAAAAAAGATGCATAATCTAGTTAGGGTGTTATGAATGATTTAAGTGAGGCAGCTGGGCTGAGAGAATCTATTCCCTTCCTCCCCTTCTCACTCCCATCCTGTTAGCTTTGTTAAAAAGCTTCCAACAAATGTTGGTTTTTTAGGGGAATGGTTTCAGTGCAGCTTTAATGTGATCCAACAGATGGGAAGTGTGGTACCCTTAGCGTGAGTGTTTCCTGCATCTCGGTTGCTTTGTGGATCTGTCTTGTGAGCGGAGGGAAACCACTGACTTGCACCCTCAGTTATGCTTCTGTAACTAGAATGCATGTGTATGTATATGCGTATATGTATATGTGAAAAACAGCATGGTGTAGTGGTTTGAGCATTGGACTATAATCCTGGAGACCAGGGTTTGATTTCCCCGTTCAACCATGGAAACCTAGGTGACCTCAGGCATATCACACACTTTCAGCCACCAGAAAACCCCATGATATATTAGCCTTCAGCAGTGGCAGAGCTTGGAGCGTGTGGAGGGGGGCAGGAGGAGGGGGGTGGGAAGAGGGGGGCTATGGCATGAGGGGCATGCGTGGAGGTGTGGCCAGGGCACATGGGGGTGTGGCTATGGGCTAGGATGCCCCCAAAAATTGCTGCCTGGGGCAACCCGTCCCCCAATCCCTCCGCGATTGGCCTTAGGATCTCCATAAATCAGAAATGACTTGAAGGCATGCAACAGCAGTAATGTTTGAGGGCCAGTGTAGTGTAGTGGTTTGAGTATTGAACTATGACTTTGGAGACCAGGGTTCGATTCTCTGCTCAACCATGGAAATCAACTGAGTGACCTTGGGTGCATCACACTGTCTCAGTCAACCCAGTGATAGGTTTGCCTTAGGTTCTCCGTAAGTGGAAAAATAGCACTATAACAGTGTAGTGTGGAAAAGCCCATAATCTCCAGGCAAGCCTATTTGGACAGAAAGAGCCATTTGGTGGTAGAACAGACACACATCTTCCAACTATCCCAGTTTGCCAGCTTATCACACTTTCTGATGTTGTTTGGCCACACGTGTCCTGATTGTCACCTGTGAAATTTCGGAATGCACACATTTCTAAAAGATCTGCCAAATGGAGCATCACCTTGGAGCATTGTGGGAAATATAAAATATAGGTCTTAGCTATTGATGCTGGTAGTACCCAGACACCTTCATTATGAAGTCTAGATTGTTGTTTCTTCCCGCTTTGCAGCTTCAGAGCAGGGTTAACAATGTCTTCATTTCTGCTTGGGGAATAATCCTGAATGGGGGTGAAAGTGCTCTCCTGGAGGGAGGGTTTCTGGAGGCTCATATCTCTTATTTAGCCTTGGAAGCAGCAAAAGGAGGAGCAGGGAGACTGTGACAGGGGGCTGGAAGAAGAACAAACACGAATGTAACAAGCCTCCCCCCAGTCCACCCACCCAAAAGGTTTGCTTTACATACCATAAATCTCACTTTCCAAGCACGGGAGTGTATTTAGCCATTGAATTACAAATTAATCCACAGAGGGAATTGAACTGTCATGATAATCTCTCCTTTTTACCTGCGTCCTTTCAGTCGGCCGTTTAACTCCTAGGATGCCTGAGAACTGCATGTTGGTTTATGTGTTTAATATATGCACGCACGTGTTTATGCTTTCTTTCATCACTCCATTCAGTAATTCTTCAGTGACCTCAAGTTGTCTTGGTGCGATTTAGATTAAAACACATGTTTAAAAATGGCAGTTTAAAGCACCAATTTTTGACAGCATAAAATCCACCATAAACTAGGAGAGCTGCATTAAAGCAGAGGCACTTTCAACAGCAGCCCGTAGATAAAAAGCAAAGATTCACAGTGACCATCTTTGCAGAGTTAGAAATAGCCATGTTAAAATCATTGGCCATTTCCTCACTAGCCTGTTATAGTGCTATTATTCCACTTTCAGCATCCTATGGAGTCCTGGGGTTTGCAGTTTAGGGAGGGGCCTCAAAGGCCATCTTCAAAGGCCCCTCCCTAAACTGCAAAGCCCAGGATTCCATAGGATGTTGAAAGTGGAATCATAGCGCTATAACAATCTAGTGTGGAAATGGCCACTGAGATTGTGAAGTGGAGTCAGAGTAACAGAGACATCCTGGCATTTGGTGAGGGCAGGTAAAACAAATAACACATCTACATTGATGTTGTTGTGGTTTGAGTGTTAGACCAGGACTCCAGGAAACCAGGGTTCAAACCCACTGCATGACCTTGGGCAAGTCATACTCTCTCAGCCTCAGATGGAGGCACAGGCAAACTTCCTCTGAACACATCTTGCAGTGAAAACCCTGGGATACATTCACCTTAGGGTCACCATAAGTCAGGAATGACTTGAAGACACACAACAATGCACGACTGCCATAACTATGGTTTACCGTCATTTCTCTAGCAAGCACACAACAACATTTTTCACCAGAACATCACAGACATCACTGTGCACAGTACAAATAGAATGGACCTATCTACAACTTATCCAACCGTTCTTTAATGGTGTGCATTCACTGGGGCTTAGGAATGTGGCCAACATACCGATTTTCTAGAGAAATACATGCTATGTTAGCTGGAATCAGTGCTTTCAGTTGGTATTTCACTAGAACCAGAAATGTGCTAGCTACCTCCTGATTGCGAACCATGCACATCGTGAATTTTGACCGTCCCTTATTGCTTTTGAAAACCCAGCAATACCGGTGGGGAGGAAGGGAGAGACCATTTCTGCATTTCTTGTGTGTCAAAGCCTTGGCAATAATCAATGCAAGGAGAACGGACTGAGTTCCACTGAGCTGCAAGGGAGAGTTAGGAGCTGTGGTCGCTGTGAAGGCAGTTGCTGTGGGTATGGAGGTCAATAGCTTTCCCTGGGTGAATATGTTTGTTGGCTAATCATCTTTGATTATTCTGCTACCTCAGCATGCCCCTTACAACTGTCATTCCCCATTAGCATCTGCAGACAATAGCTCCAGATTCACCTTCAGCAGAATATCAAAGCAGACACAGGCTTGGCACTTAAGAGTGTTCAGGGTTGAGCTGCCCACACCAGGTTTAACCTCTTCTCAATCTACTGTCTCTCCAAGTCTTGGTTATGTGACATGTCACTTCTGCAGCCAAAGCTTGGATAAACTGGGTTTCCTTTTTCACTACAGCCCCTCAACGTATCTTACCATCATGGGCCAGCTCTGAGTGTTGTTTTCCAAAAGAGTAACTCCATAACTGAGTAGTCAAACTGTATGATTTGTAGTCCAGCACATCTGCAAAATGCTAAGTTGGGGAAGGCAATTTGAAAAAAATGACTGACAGTACATTTTTGAGAGAGCCAATAACAAAATGGGGCACTAGGGGGCGATGCTGAGAAAGCAAACATGTCATTAGCTGTAAATTTTGTGGATTCTTTATTTTAAAAGTATTTATTTTATCTATTATAATTATTTGGTGTCTTTCTCCCAGAGTGGGACCCAAGGCACCTTCCAAAAAAGTTAAAAACGTTAATAAGACATTTAAAGCATATAGAAAAAAGCATATAAAATTATAAAAACCTACAAAAATGTTTAAAAACATCTTGATAAATTTAAAAGCCCACCTGCTTACATATTAAAAGCCTGCTTAAAGAAGAATGTTTTTGCCTGCTGGCCGAAGGAAAGCAAGGTGGTAGCCAGCCTAGCTTCCTGAGGAGGGGAGTTCCAGAGGGTGGGAACAGCCACTGAGAAGACTGTCTCCCCTGTCTTCACCGGGTGAGCTTAGAACAGTAACGGGACCAAAAGAAAGCCTTCCTCTACAGATCTTAGGGCTCTGGCAGGTTCAGATAGGGAGTTACAGTCTTTCAAATATGAAGTATTTGAAGAATTAGTACGAACTAATTTGCAAATGAATTAACAAGGACACATTGAATGGCATTCACCGTGTCTTCATTAAATGATTTTTTCATTGTGTCATTCATCCACTCCTATCGGTATTATCAAAACCAAATTAATTTCCTCATTTTTAACTATCAACAAAAAAACACTAACTTTTAAACCTAGCATTCTGGTGGATTGAGACCAGAGGAAGCAAGGAAGCAAATGGACAAGTGATAAGAGAGATGCCAGCTTTGAGAAGGAGGTAATCTCAATGAAGGCGTTTTGTCCAACAATCATAGAATCATAGAAATGTAGAGTTGGAAGAGACCCCAGGGGCCATCCAGTCCAACCCCCTGCCGTGCAGGAACACCCTCAAAGCACTCCCGACAGATGGCCATCCAGCCTCTGCTTAAAAACCTCCAAGGAAGGAGGAGACTCCACTACACTCCGAGGCAGCCGATTCCACTGCCGGACAGCCCTGACCATCAGGAAGTTCTTCCTGAGGTTCAGGTGGAATCTCCTTTCCTGCAGCTTGAATCCCTCAAAAGCTGGAGCTTGCACTGAATATGAAAGTAAAATCCATTTCCAATCGGTATAAATCCAATCCAATTTATCATTACTGCCCCCTAAAAGTTATGTTTGCCTGGAGTTTGTGAGAGCAGTAGTCCAAAAAAGTAACCTTTCTAAGTCCTGAGTGAGAACAGACAAATGCCATCGCTTTAGCTGCCAGTTATGCGTATGCAAAAAAAGGGACACCTATTTCCCTGTGTGCCTTTGGTTCTGTGAAAGCAGGATTAACAGAAGGCAGATCCTCAACTTGTCTCCAGCGCCTGCAGAAAACTCAGGATGCTCTGGACTATTAAAGGGTACACTTTCTCCCCCCACAGTGGAATTTCCTCAGAGATGCAGGCCTCAGCAAGCAGACTTGCTAATTAAGCCAATGTGGACCAAACAACGCTAAATATAAGATACGTAGGTGAAGAAAATGACATGCTCTAACAGTCAGACATCTTTTACCTCTTGAAGGAGCATCACTGCTGAAAACATGCCAAATGTGTCTTCTGGTTTGATTACTTGTTCTTCTGATATGCTGACAGCATGTGTTTCATCTCTTCCCATCGCTCAGCTTTCTCCATCTGCTGGGCCTCCTGAACAACCAGCATGGAACTCATCCTACTTGTTTCAAGGGAGAGACGGAGTGACGGCTTTCTCCGATGACACCGCCCTGGTGATCGAATACTTCAAATCACGTATGCTTTTCTTTTCGGCAGATAATGAGGAAACACATGTCTTTTCCCTTATATTATAAACAGAAGGCACATAAATGCTAGAAAATTCTTACAAGTATTATAAACTGCAGAGAGCACCACTGCTTTCCAGAGCTTTGAAGTATCTGGTTCCATTTAACTAGTTACTTGTAAAGAATTCTTTCCCCAATAACTAAAATGTAACCATGTCACAATTCTTTTGTAACTTAAAAAGGGATGATTCCACTTGTTTTCTAGTATAATTAGAACTTTTGGTCACTTTTGTAGTTAAGGAGATGTTGGCTCACTAGATGCTGGAAGATGAATATCTCCACTGGCTCGTCCTGCTGAATTAACATTAATAAACTAAATGATTTTCACTACTTTTGAAAAAGGAAAATACAAATCTTCTTTGCGGAAAAAAATGGTAACAGATGGTAACTTCCTACTTTGAGGGAGAATGGAATTACAGACCCATTTCTTTAAAGTAATTTTTGTGATAACTTTTTAGTTGGAGTTCAGTTGGCAAGCAGCTCTTGTCGAGATGAGGCAACAAACTCAGACTTCGATTATGACTGTCCTTCAGCAATGCCCTGTCTGATCATCAGTTGCATTAAAGGCAGCAAAATTCAACATTGCATAGAACTCCTTTCTATAAAAAGATACCATGAACCCTAAAAATGGAATGGGAGGATGAAGAAAGCCAGCTACACTTTTGGGACTAACTGAGTTTATTTCAATGTGAGCTTTCATGGATGCGCTGAATCTAAAAAGATGAACTGATAGCCATGGAAGTTCAATGCATCTGAAGAAGCGGATGGAAATCCATAAAAGTACAGGGCATCTGGAATTCAGTCCATCTGAACAAAAATTCATGCTGAAATAAACTAGTTAATCTCAAAGATTCCTTTATACACCCTTATCTGCCTTTCCATTTCATGCTGGAACAGACTAACCATAGCGATCTCTTGGAGAACTACTATGATTAACCCATCAGACTAGAGGAAAGTCCACCTTTAATCAGTAAAGTCAGACTTGGGGCTTAGTACCCTAAAGGCACCAGATCTTGTCTGACTTTGGAAGCTAAGCAGGATCAGCCCTGGTTAGTACTTGGATGGGAGACCACTGAGAAAGACAAGGCTATATTTCAGAGTAAGGAAAAGACAAAAGCACCTTTGCCTAAGAAAATCCTATGAAAATCAGGGGGTTGCCCTAAGTCAACAAGAAACTTGAAGGCAGATACAGAAACATCATCTCTAATGTAGCCTCCTAGACCACTGGGTTAACTTAGAGACAAGTTTAGTTAGTTTGCAGCTCTAAAATCCAGTGTGGTGTTTGGATGAGAAAGACTGTGGCAGCATCCCTAAACAGTGTTGTAGGTTCATTAGGAAAAGCAACTGCAAATTCTCTTTGATCGTTGGTTTCCTGCTGTGCTGAATTAAAAGACTAACTGATACCATTTATCCTACTTTTCCACCCAGCAGGACCTGGAGCGGAGCTGGAAAGCAGTCCCAAACCCTTGGGCTTCTCCGTGCTGCCACTCACCAATCGAGTGTATCGGAAGCTGGTGGCAGACAGCAGCAGAAACGGCATCCGAATAGAAAACCTTCCCATCCAGGTAAGGATGGACAGATCTGTCTGTTTCTGGTCCGTCTCAGTTTCATTCGCGTCTATTCTGTTCCATCCCATCAGGTCCCTGTCAGTTTTATATGTTCCTGTCCTGTTCCGTCTCATTTCTGATCCATGTCAGCTTCCTATAGTATGTGACCATTCCATCCATTTTCAGTCCATGTCAATTTTCCGTGTCCCCCCCCATTGCATCTCATTTCTACACCATATCAGTTTTGTACAGGGGTGTAGCTCCAGGAGGGGCAACATGAGGGCATGCCCCCCCATTAAGAATTCTTGCTCACCCCCAGTCTCCTAATTTTTGTAATGTTTGCAGTAACTTAAAACTTCAGTTGAGCATTTGGAATGACTGTTTAGGCATCCCAAGAGAAGGGTCAGGTAAAGATACCAGAGGAATGTGAACATAGCAAATGAGTTCTGAGTATGAACAGCTTTCAGTGTCTCTCTCTTTGCCATGTCAGAAATTTGGTGACTGAAGGGAAGTTTCATTTGGAGAGCAGAATTCCTGTTTGGAGGAGCAATGCCTCATTTTGTCCATCTTCCCCTCACTTTGTTCTGTTTCATCCCATTGGCTCTCAGTTTCCTCTATTCTATTCTATTCTATTCCATTCCATTCCATTCCATTCCATTCCATTCCTGTTCTATTCCACTCATTTCTGTGTATACAACATGTGCCCATTCCATCCAGGTTTGGTACATGTCACTTTTGTATATGTCCATCCCATCCCATCCCATTTCTACAGGATGTGCCATTTTTATCCCATTCATATAAACTATACTTTGTCACACACAAATATATCTTAAAAATGTTTTTGTCCACAAAAGGTACACTTCTAAGCATTATTTTCTCCCAAATTTCCAAACCCTTTTTTATACATGTTTTGGGACGCACATGCACATGTTTAGGCGGGGAAGAACGTGGCACAATTCAAAAAGAGCCGAGTCTGAAAAGGGACTGCATTGTGAGCCACGGGTTAGTTGGGGCAAAAGACAACAGAAAACAGCTTCTCCGGTCCTTTCTTTCCAATAGAGGAACCTTCAGCAAGATATTTCTATGCATCTTCAGTTATTGCTGGTCTAACTAGAGAAGACTCATTAAATCAATGGCATTTTGGTGTGGGTTGACTTACCATTCAGTAACTGAATGAATGGATCTCCTCTAGTTGGGACTAGCAATTGGATGCATACCTTTGACAGAAGTGAATTCTGCAGATTGACCCTGCTGTCTATCTGTTGTTTCCCCAGGACACACATCTACGAACCGCGTCTGGAGAAATCCCAACTGTCCAACTTGGTCTCCAATTAATCAATTCAGAGGTGAGGAAAAGGAAACACTGGGAAAAATCAATCAGCCGGCTTGGTGGACTCTGGCTGGAATATCCAAGCTCCTTAACTGAGTTCTGGTGGTAAAGTGGAACAAGAAGGCCTTAGGTGAAAGAGTGAGGAAGAAGAGGGCTATCTGTGGGCTGCATATAGGTCCTTACAATCCCTACATGCCCCCCCCAGGGAAAAAATGACTTCTAATGAATAGCACTGCCATATCTTCTGGTCATTTTTTTGCATGGAACATTTGTAACATTTGGAATGGAGCCTCATCTTTTCTTAGGCCCAGACAGTCCTTTTTCCAAATAGGAGGAGACCATTCAGGCTTGGGACACATGCAAAAAAGTCCCCCAAAATTAGCAAAAGGGGTAATAGCACCCTGCAGAAACTATGTTTGCACTCAGTTAACTCAGTGGGGGAAAGGAAAGGAAGAGCAGAATCAGGCCCTTCCCAGTAGGCTCAGGCAAAAGGAAACTGCTGCAGCCTCTCCTAGCTTGTCTGTCCTTCCTCATTAAAATCTTTCACCATTTCGACCACACTCTGATGTTGCTGGGTCATCCGTTTCCCAGTTTTCATCTGTGAAATGTGGGATGGAAGGTTTATTATTCTACAATGCAGGAATGCTATAAACAGCAGGCAGCCCATCAGGTGACTGTGCTGGGGATGGGATACTCCTGGAGCCATGCCATGAATATAGATGACAGTTTGTGTAATGTCTCATAAAGCATCCAGGGCTCCTTCTCCCCTCCCTGCCCTAAGCTCTTGTAAAAAAGGTTGTGTTAAAACAACAGAGTGTCGTTGCTCAGCCATGCTCAGCACCAGCCCTCGCCTGTCAGTCCAAATTATCTTGTAAAGGATGGAGAGGAGGCGCCTGCCGTTCCATTGTGCAGGGAGAAAAAGACGTGTGTGTGTCTGTGTGTGTGATTAAAATAACAGGAGATCATCACCGCCACCAACTGACCCACAAATAACAGGGGTTGACATGAGATGAGGTCATCTCAGCAGCTGACCTGTCCTTCCTTGATTGAGCTGGTAGCTGGCAGGGGTGGAAGGAATATTCCAAAATATTCTAATGAGCATTAAGAAATGGGTTCTGATGTCCTTCAGAGGATCTACTCTGCTTTTGGAGTTCTGTCCTTCTTTCCGGTTAAGTCCATACCCCCTCTCTTCCATCCTACTTTTTCAGCTGCTCTTAAAATGTCCCAGTTTTTCTCTTGTCCTCCCACTTTCCTCCTTTTTCCCAGCTTACTTCAAACGCTTCAAAAGAAGTTTGCACTCAGCCCAGTGAGGAGAGGAGGGAAAGGAGCAGCAGAATCTTGCTCTTCCCTGGAGGCTCAGGCAAAAGCCAACTGCTGCAGTTTCTTCTGGCTTGTATGTTCGTCTTCCTTAATAACTTTTGTCATCTTCAACCGCGATGTGGTGTTGTTTGGCCACAAATGTTGCAGTTTTGTGTCTGCGAAATGCTGGAGGGTATGCAAATCCCGTTTAAAGACAAAGAACAGTATGGAAAAAGAAAAGATGCAGTTGGGGGTCTTGAAGGTGCACATCAAGACTTAGCACCTGGATAGGCAAAGAGTGAACAGAGAAACACACAGTCTTCCTTGCCGAGATGGGACATGTTGTATTTCTGTTTGGATTACAATCATTAGTTCTAAACTTTCCTGTGTGACTATCAATTGGCTTGTGCACATCTTATAATCCAAGTCCTCTTTCATATTTAAATATTTGAAGGGATGCCATGTAGAGGAAAGAGAGGGCTTGTTTTCTGCTGCTCCAGAGACCAGGACAAGGAGCAATGGATTCAAGCTGCAGGAAAGGAGATCCCACCTGAACCTCAGGAAGAACTTCCTGATGGTCAGGGCTGTCCGGCAGTGGAATATGCTGCCTCGGAGTGTAGTGGAGGCTCCTTCCTTGGAGGTTTTTAAGCAGAGGCTGGATGGCCATCTGTTGGGAGTGCTTTGAGGGTGTTCCTGCATGGCAGGGGGTTGGACTGGATGGCCCCTGTGGTCTCTTCCAACTCTACATTTCTATGATTCTATGATTCATTCTTTTCTTTTTTTTGCTGATGTTTTTTCTCGTATTTTGGCAACGTCTAAGCAGCCAGACTCCAAACGCTCTCCCCAGGGAGGCACTGGAATATTTCCTGCTCTGACATTTTGCATTGCTGCTTTTTATGCTGCTTCAAGAGATTAGATTTTTTTAAAATGTTTCAGAGTGCATTTTGTTGGTGTGTGCTTGGAGTATTTCATTCTCCACTACCTTGATAGTCTGTTTCCAGGATGGTGGACCTGTGACCCTCCAGATGCTGCTGGACAACAACTCCCAACATCTTTGGTCCCTGCTGGTGGTGGCTGAGGCTGATGGGAGTTGACTCATAGAAGCATGGAGCTGGAAGAGACCACAAGGGCCATCAAGTCCAACCCCTTACTATGTAGGAATACACTGTCCAAGTATTCCTGGCAGATGGCCATCCAGCCTTTGTTTAAAAACCTCCAAAGAAAGAGACTCAATCACACTCTAAGGCAGTGCATTCCACTGCTGAACTGCTCTTACCATCAGAAAGTTCTTCCTAACGTTTAGATGGGATCTCTTTTTCTGAAGTTTGAAGCCATTGCTCTGTGTCCTAGTCTCTTGAGCGCCCAAAACAGGCTTGCTCCATCCTCCATATAACATCTCTTCAAAGATTTAAATATAGCTATCATGTCACCTCTTAACCTTCCCTTCTCCATGCTAAACATACCCAGCTCCCTAAGCCACTCCTCATAGGGCTTCAGGGTTTCCAGGCAATTTGGGAATCCACAGGTTTTCCCTTCCCTACTGTATTTGAGAACCAGCCCGGTGTAATAGTTTGGATGCTAGATTATGACTCTAGAGACTGGGCTTCAAATCCCTGCTCAGCCATGGAAACCCACTGGGTGACCTTGGGCAGGTCACATTCTCTCAGCCTCAGAGGAAGCTCAAAGGCAACGCCACCCCTTGCCAAGAAGAACCTATAATAGGTTCACCTTATGGTCACCAGAAATGACTTGAAGTCACATGGCAACCACCAAATTTGAGGCACCAGTCTGCTGCATTTTGCTCTTACTGTAATAATAACAGCGATGAAGTGAGTGGTTGCCAAGCATAGTATCACAGAACCATAGAGCTGGAAGAGACCACAAGGGCCATGGAGGCCAACCCCCTGCCATGCTAGAATACACCATCAAAGCAGTTTCCAAACCAGCAGCATCCTTAAGAACGGGCTGGACAAGATGCTCTTCCAACCCAGTAAAAATATACAGGGCCTGATGACATGATAAGGCCAGGTTTGCAAGAAACAGCAAGGTTCTTGCTTTCCCTTTTTTTCCCCCCACCGCAAAGCTAATTTGGGACTGAACTTAAAACTGGCAGGTTAATTCCATTGCTCTTTCCCCCTGGAGATCCCCCATGGCTGGGGCAGGGCTGTCTGGCGAAGTGCTTTGGAGTAATGGCCCAGGGGGGTCAGCAGAGAGGGGCTGGCGTGTGATGAATTATTCACAGGGGTGTCGGTAAGTGCAGAATTAATCCCCTTCCTTCCAGCTGGCTGGCGCACTAAATTATCACTCCTAGTCATGCGGGAAAATGCTGCGGAATTCATTTAGCTGATTATTGTTTTGATCTAGGAACTGGTCCCCCCCCCACAAACACACACACACACACACACGCACCCCAGCCTCCATCAACCCCTGCCCACTAATGTATGTACAAGGGAGGGAGGGAAAAGAAAATATCAGATGACAGGCACGGCTTCTTGATTCTCCTCTTAAAGCTTGTTTCAGCAAATCGGCTCCAGCAACAATGAAAAAGAATGAATTTGTTGCTAGAGGCAGAATAGAAGGGGAAGGTGTGTTGGGAGGGATGTGGAACAAAGCTGCCTTGCCAGTTCAATCAATCCCAGCTTTGCAGTGAACTGGGCCATTTTAATTTTGACCTTTTGGCATTTGGAAGATTTTTTTCCCCCGAGTGAGTGAGTGAGCGAAGCAGCAGGTGATCAATGCAAAAAGATGCAGATACAGAAAGGAACTCTCTGAAACTCAGTTTGATGCTTGTGGAAAGGCAGCATGGAAGTCCAGAGAGGACTGTAGTTGTAAGATCCCTTGCAGGCCCTTGACTTCTCAGTTTACCATTTCTGATCCAGTAAACTGAGACCTAAATCCCTTAGGGGCATCACTTCCCATCTGATCTTGGAAGCTAAGCAGGATCAGATCTGGCTAGCACTTGGATGGGAGACCCCTCACAAACACCAAGTGCTGTAGGCAACATTTCAGAGGAAGGAAGTGGCAAAACCACCTCTGTGTATTCCTCGCCTAAGAAACGCGTATGAAATTTGTGGCATCACCTTAAAAGTCAGCAGGCGACTTCAAGCAACATAACACACACACGGCAAGGATGGGCAGATTGCTTTCAGCCAGGTGTTTCTGGACTGCAACTCCCATCCCTAGCTAGCCAATCTAGAGGAACACTGGGAGTTGTAGTCCAACAATACCTGGAGCTCTGCATTTTACCCATTGCTGTTGTTAATGGATGCTTTCGTGAAATGAGAAAGGAAATACTGCTTCTTTGTTTCGCAAGTCCATTTCTTTTCTAGTATATTTGTTACCCCCTTCTTCAGTTCCTTGTTCTCTCCATCATGGAATGGCCATTCAGAGAGGCTATCATGGAGGCAGAGGGTGGAAGTGGAGGGTTTTGGTCACTGCAGAAGGTGGGAGAGAATCCCAACCGTCAAAATGACCAAAATAGTTCATATATAGGCATAAGGCTGACTTACATATGTCACCAACAGGATGCAAATCATAACCTCCCGTTATGCCAGTGTAAGTCACCAAGAGGATTCTATCCTCTTCATCATAAGCAATGTCATTTTGGCTACTTACTGATCAGCATTCCCCTCTAAACTTTGGAAACAGAAGGAGCAGTTCTTTTAGCACTGTGCTGTAACAACTGGGACACGTGCCCTAGTTCCAAAGAGATTACTATTAAATGTTCAAGACATGGAGAGCAGAAAGATCTCTTGTCAAATGTAAACAAGGGAACAATATGAATTAATTAGGTTCCTGTAAAAGCCTGTCTGCTGCCCCTTCTTCTGCCCCCCCCACCGGCCCAGTGACACATACCCTGGCACCAGGACATCAGCCCCTGGGTTGCTCTGATTGTGTTCCTCCTTCCCCGTCATGCATTCGGACCTCTAAATTTGCGGGATCCCCCATCCAAAGCAGCACATGTGAAGAAAAAAAATCCACATATTTGCCTTTGCCAGGCATGTACGTGTGCTTCCCCCACCCAAGAGATGCTGCCAAGGCTTTTCAAAGCCATTCAGGGGGATTTAATTCATTCTAATAGAAACAAGAGTCTTGTGATCCTTGGTTTCTTTCTTTTCCTCGCGAGCTGTCACTTTAAACTGTTTTTCTTTGAGTAACATGGCTTTTATTAAAAAAAAATTATTTTAAAATACACAAAAGGAGATCTTGGCTGATAACAGTAAAATTAAACACTGTCATGTGATGTGGCTTTGTTAAAACGACAGGCGCTGACGGATTGCTAAGTGCACAGTGGGCTACGGGGTGGGGAGGGAGAGAGGGGGAAAAGCCATAAATTAAACAAATAATACATTATGCCACAAAGCTGTTTCCTCCAACCTGGCGCCGGCCAGATGTGCTGGACTACAATTCTCAGCATCCCTCCCAAGCCAGCTGGCTCAGGGTGATGGAAGTTGTTGCATGCACCTGGGAAGAATTTTTGTTTGAGAAGGCTCAGCAATGACTAAGTGTATCCTCTGCTGCACATTGTTTGGCTGCAATCCAGCATCCTCTCAGCATAGTGTAAATATTCCCCACAGAGATACACTACACAACTCTCATTCAGAACAGCAACATGACACACCACCCATGTCAGTGGCCAGGGACCGTTGTACAACGGATAGTATAGGATGTGCAACCACACTACACAACCCCTAAGGTGAAAACTACAGCACACCATGCAATCTGCAACACACAGCGTGCAATGTGCAGTCGCAACTTGCAAAGACAAGGCACAAAGGAATGTGCTGTCTGTGCAACTGTGCTTCTGCCACTATTAGCACAATTTGTCCATTGCACAAGGTTGACTGTTTGGTTCAGATAATAGCGTAACGTATCTGCGTGTATGTCCCTAACTGGACGCCAGCCTGTGTTTTCTAAAATTATGTCTACAGATTTCTACAGTTATGTCTACAGATTATGTCTACAGGCTTTGACTTTGACGAATTTGTATATTTGTGAGTTTCTTCAACCCCTGTCCCCCTCCACCTCAGGAACTTCCTTTATGGGGGAAACTTCCCTCTTGGTGGCTCTGATCAGACCACCCAGCCCTTTGAAATCCTGCCTCTTGTACTTTTCTTCCCCTCCTCTTCCAGCCACTGCCTGGCCAGCTACGGACATCTCAGAGCAATTTCTCATCACCATAAACCCTTTCCCAATGCCCCCACACACCCAAGGAAGGAGATGGGCACCCTGGGTACCCATTCTTCCCACCATGCCTTGACCCCCTTCCCATACACCTACACCCACATTTTGATATTTGTGATTTTTCCACTTTGGCAAGGGTCCTGCGCCCCTAACCCTAGTGAATATGGAAGGACTACTGTACTTTGAACTCAGTTTGTACGAGTCGAAGTAGGCAGAGGACGAAGGGTGCGAGTAGAAAGAAGACAGCGAAAACCCAGGAGATTTTTAAAGGAGCCGAAAGAGTGGGGCAGCAGAGGATTAACCAGGGCTGTTCCTGTCAAACTGGATCAGTTGGATAATATGGGTCAGTACATTCAGCTACACCTGCCATGGCCAACTTCCCTCCTTTGGTTTTCTAGCCAATAAGTCGATTAATTGGCACAGTGTAATTTGCTGGGTTTGAAAATAAAATGGTTCCCCCAGTTCCTCAGCATTGCATTTATCTATCCACATTTGCTTGTAACATTTGCATAAAATCCAAAGGGATTACTGGAAGGAAAACAAGGGACAAAATTGCCACAGGTAGTGAAAGGCCAGCGGCTGAATAGAACACAATCCTAGGTTCTCATTATGCTCCCTCGGGTTCCTTTCTTCCATGGTCCCATTAGAAACCTTGATTGCCACGGAAATTACAGGGGAGTGATAGAATGACTATCGAATGGGAACGGATTGAGCTGGCCTCGCTTTGTTAGACAGCTAATGAGTGAGATACAGCAAGGCCATGGCTAAGCGAAGCAGAGGCGGACAGAGAGAGAGGAATGAATGCCTTTGTGGAGAAAAATGTGTTGGTTTCCATTCCTGTCTCCCAGGGGAGGGTTTAGGGGAGAGCTAATTGAATTAGGAGCACATGTGGCATTTGCTGGCCAAGGTGCCCCAACTTTGCCACATGAAAGAAATGGGTGGGGGGGGTTGTTGCCACCGTTTTTGGCCCACCCCAGACCCCATCTGTTCCTTTGGCTCGGCATAATTCATAAGGAGCCGGATAAAACTGTTGCATTTTGCATGAACTTCTTGTTTTCTCTGAGACCGTTTGTGCGAGTCTAGGCATAATTGCCACTCAGTAGCTTCAGCCTTGCTCTCTCTCAATGCCAAGGGAGATGGGCTGGGGTCAGGAGCTTCCCAGCCTAATGAAATGGTACACGCTCGAAAAAGGCACATCTGTGGAGTTAATGAGGCACCGACTGGACCGGGAGCCCACGTGCCTTTGGATCAGCCTGTGCATTCTCTCATCTTGTCTGCCCATCTCCTGAACCCAGACCCTAAGGGACTCCAGAGAAGATGGAGCAAGAGAGCAGGGCCTTTGGGCCAAGTGGCTACAGACACAGTCGTGTCCTCATGATAACGCCTAATAAACCATCGCTGCCCCAAATCATGGAGTGGGAAATGGCATGGGCCACTTTGCTGCCAACCGTCCGCGGTGACCAATTTAAGAAATTAGGAAAGGATTACGGGGAAATGACTAGGCCTTGTGTGCCAGGCACGCCTGCGAGTGCAGAGAGGGAACAGGGAGAGATTGGCCTTGCCGGGAAATGATTGAAGTTTGCACTCACTGTATCCTCTTCAATTAGTGAGCCATCTCTGTTTAGTTAAAGAGCAGCTGCCAGGCGTCACCGTATTGCGCTGCAGATGATGAGTTTCACTGAGAATGGCTTCATTTGTACAGTCGTGTGGCAGGAGGAGAGGTCACCGTTCCCAAGCCAATGAGAGGGTGTCCCGAAGCAGCCTTGCCCCTGATGAGCTGAATTGTGATTGAAACACCGGAGAGCTTATTATTTCAGATTTGGGAGAATGGTCTGTGTGCGTGTGTTGTGTGGGGGTTGTTCTTTTTATTGTTTTCTGGCAGGGCTGCTATGTCTTGGAATAGTGGATCAACAAGCAGATGTTTACCAAATACAGTTCGCCCTCCACATTTGCGAGGTTTAGGGGCACAGGACCTTTCCAAAAACGGAAAAACTCACAAATAACAAACTGTGGCAGGAGGAAGGGGGCCAAGGTAGGGTCGGCAGAGAGCGTACCCAGAGTCCAAACCAGATCAGGGAAAGGGGAGGGAAAGGTGGTGGGTTGGAAAGGTGGCCTTATACTTCCTCTTTCACACTCATCTCCTTCCTTGGGTATTGGGAGCATTGGGAGCGGGTTTATGATGCTGAGAAATCACATGCAGTTCCATGCAGAAAATTGGTAGAATAAATTTTCTTTCTTTCTTTCTTTCTTTCTTTCTTTCTTTCTTTCTTTCTTTCTTTCTTTCTTTCTTTCTTTCTTTCTTCCTTCCTTCCTTCCTTCCTTCCTTCCTTCCTTCCTTCCTTCCTTCCTTCCTTCCTTCCTTCCTTTCTGGTAGAGATGGTTGTATAATGCACTGTCTGAATACGGAAGATTGGTGTTACATATCATGGTGAATAGATACTGGTAGCCTTTTCCTCTTTGAATTCCTCTTTAATTTTTACCCACCTGTCTACTCTGATGGCCACCTTTGACATTCTGCATTTGTTGTAGCGACCAGATGTGTTTCTGACTTCTTCTACCACAAACGGCCTTCCCCTTCTGGATATAAACCTTGTGGAACAGCTCGGGACTATCAAAGAGCCATGGACCCGGCCACCTTCGAAAACCGAACAGAACACCAGCATTGTTCCCATGCCTCGCCAAAATGTGAGTGTTTCCCTTGTATTGTGTTACACTCTCTGTGGTTCCTATTCATGTTACAATTTCCCCCTGAGAAGCGTGCAAGCCCAGCATCAGTGCTGCGGAGATGAATTTCTTTTGGATGAGACACCAAAGTAATGCTGGGTGTTTTTGAAATATCTGGAAACGTGTTGGCATATATTGGAAACATTCAGAGTCCAAAGGCGTGCAATATAATTGCTAGTCCTGCACCAATTTTCCAAAGAAACAGTCTGGTAAGTATGTGTGCACTAAAGACAGAACACTGGATGCTTGAATAGGTTTTCACCTTTTTCTAGAAACTCAGCTTTCATCAGTAGATAGCACTTGGGAGGTCAATCCTGGATTACTTCATCCTCACATGCAAGGATGAATCATTACTGTAGTTTTCTCCCTGTTGTAGGAAGAAACAAAAATTCTTGTGCAATGTTCTCCTAGTATTCAAGCATTCCAAAGTGTTATGGAGAATGCAGAAACAGAATGTGTGTTTCTCTGTAGAAAAGTCCTCCACTTCAGGATATTTGAATACTGGGGGGAAACTGCAGAAATCCTGCTTGTTTATTTTTCTTCCTCACAGGAAGGAATGGAGAATGTACTTTCCATTGGTACAGTACACTGGTTCAGAGGGCAGTCATGAATTGGCATCTTTGGTCACAGGCCAAGGGCTGCACATCTCCAGGTGGCCCAGTGCAGATTCCCAGAGCCTTGTGCTCAGTCTCCTCCTCCTCCTCCTCCTTTTTCAAGCAATGGCAACAGTGAAAATGAACCTCTTCTACTTTCTTTATATCTCAGTGGTTGTGCTCATTACAGCTCAGATGCAGGCTATTTGAAGGACCATATCTCCCTCTATGAATATGTTTGAGCTATAGGTCATCAGAAGAAGTCTTGTCCCACTACCTTCTCAGACTCATTTGTAGGGAACAAGAGAGAGGGCATTCTTGGTGGTGCTTCCCAAACTTTGAAACTCCCTCATTTTTCTGATACTCATTTGTTGGGAGCGAAGGAGAGGATCTTCTTGGTGGCTTCTCTCAAAATTTGGAACTCCCTTATTTGTTCTCAGACTCATTTGCTGGCAACATGGGAGAGAGCCTTCCTCGGTAGCTGCTCCCAGACTTTGGAACTCCCTCATTTGTTCTCAGACCCATTTGTTGGGAGCAAGGGAGAGGACCTTTTTGGTGGTTTCTCCCAGACTTTGCAACTCCCTCCCTAGGGAAGTTAGGATGGTTCTCTCCTTCTGCTGGAAAATGAAAACTTGTCTATTCTCTCCGGCTTTTAGGAATGGACTGTGATCAGCTTTTAACGATGTGTTATTTTGTTAATTTTTTTATATGGCTTTTAATGAGTTTTAAGTGGCTTTAATTCTACAGATTACACATAAAATACACATATACACACACGTACACAGGCAGGCAGACACAGTGATGCTTGTGTGTGGTTCTTAATCTGGTTTTAATAAGTTGTAAGCTACTTTGAGTCTTGTCATTGAAAAACAGGTGGGATGCAAGTGAGTGAAACAGCACCAGCACCAATAGGAATGGTAGCCATACCCAAAGGAATAGGGCAAGCAAAAGGAAAGTATAGGCAGTGACAAGAAAGAGGCCAGATTCTGGCCTGTTGAGGCCAGAGTCCTGCAGATTTCTTAACACCTACATAAGCTCCCCTGTAGAAATGATTGGCCATTTTTATCCAATGTAGAACATCTGCCATTAGCTCAGGGTTGTGGAAGTAGAGATGCACCTCTGGTACTGTGGCCCATGCAGGTGTGCATTTTTGCTTGTGCATTCAGGTATGTATCCAGGTGTGCAAAATTGCCATTCTAGTATTGATAATCAATGCCCAACTCCACATGTGTGGAGTCACACAATGCATCACCAGGATGGGATCTAGGCCTTGTACTGGGAGATCCACTCATTCCATCTTACTCACCCCCACTAAAAGCACCTGAATTTGATGTTGTCAGCAGATCCTGTACCTTGACCCCATTCAAAAGCATGGGTTGGCTGTATCATGAGTTTCAAGGCTTCCAGTGTTATCAAAAGTATTCAATTCTGAATCCATTTACCCAATTCATCGCTATTATGGCTGCATTAGTCTTGAGACCTCCTGGCCCCCTACAGCCTGTACATTTCAGTTCTGTGAATAGATGGCTGACATCAGCAAAGCTTGGGCATTGATAAAATCATGCTCCTGGGTTACCAGAGCCATTGCTTGCTAAGTGAAGGCCTTATTGCACTCCATCCGTCTGGATTTTTTCTTCTTCTTAAATAACATGTCATTATAGCTTGACTATTAAATGCCCAGGAAAATGCAGAAAAGAAAGAGCAGAACTAGGGAAGTGGTGGGTGATTACAGGGCTGTTATTTGGGAGCTTGTGGAGCATTTTAAAAATGCGAGATTTCCACAGCCTTTTTCTGGTTGTAATCCAGTTGTGCAGAGCCCTCGTGACTCTGGATTTGCCGCAATTGCTGTTTGAATTAGATGGCGGTAATTGCAGGGCTCTGCGGGACTTCCTCTAATAATATCACCCAGGAAAGAAAAAGGGAAGCAGCAGAAGCAAAGCAAGACAGGTATGAATCTTCAGGCAGCCACAGCCTTCTGTGTGGACTAGAGATTGGGGTGGAGCTTGGAAAAGTTCCTTTTCTGGATTACAACTCCCAGAATCCCTCAGCCACCATAGCTGAAAAAAAGCCATAGTGACTAGGTGATTCTGGGAGCTGTAGCATTCAAAAGTAACCTTTTTGAAGTTCTACATTGGGGTATGTACTGATCTGTGGCCTGGGGTGCATGGTATGGGTCTTCACCCACCCTGGGTCTTCTGCCACCGTCTATCCAGTGTGAACTTTAAAGGAAATAGCCACAGTGCTGAAACTCATCTCCTTAAGTTCAGCACTTTACAGGTCTCCTTTTAAACTGGGACCAAACCAGAATTGATTCATTGCCACTGAAGCCACTGGGACCCACTGGACATAACTGAGGTTGGGAATGTTGTCAGGGAGGTTAGGGAGCAATTAAATGCAGGAATTAATTAGCCTGGAGCAGGTTCACTGAAGTCATCAAGTCAATGCTAAGTGTCATGGACGAAGAGAGATGCTGGTGGTTTTTTTCTACCACATGATGCCAGAATAAGTTGACTGGCTTTAAGTCCTATAGACCTCAATTTGGGTATGTACAGCAGACACCCTTTACTGTTCACCTCAGACGGGAAAATGTATTGGTTGGGGTCCCAGGCTAATAGCACACTACTGAAGTCCCTCTCTTCTCTTTTAGCGCTTGCATGTTTTCTTACATGAACTGAAAGACAGAGTGTGGAATCAAACCACACCAAAAGGAGAAGGCTTAACTACCCATCCTCAGAATCGCTTCCCAGACTTCTAAGGACGGTAGTGTGGGGGCTCTGAATTAGCAACAGTAGTAGTTGGCTTCCATGCCAGTGAAGACACAAATCTGCTCCAGGTTTTAATTCAGCCATCAATGGAGCTCTCCAAGGTGCTAAATCTATGTAAGTGCTAGGATTCAGCACCTTGGATAGCTCCTGAACTGCAAAGGAAAACCTGGACTGGATTCACTGCCCCCAGAGACAGGAACACTCAGCTACCATTGCTAGTTAGATCCATTCTCATCATGGATCTTCCTCCCACTCCCCATATCTGGTAATGTTCCTGCAGTCCCCATAACATCATCCTTATGCCATTCCCTTCCCCTCTGTTTCTGTAGCCCCTTAGTGCACACATGGATGTCCACATCTGTTCCCTGTTCACTTATGTACTGAGTCAGTGATTGAATATGGAAATCTTGATGACCTAAGAGGAACACTGCTTTGCCTTCTGGAAAGAATATACTCTTATGCTGTTAAGAAAATCCAGTTTGTTCATATTTTCTGCTACGTTCTTGCCATATCCCAGTCTGCTGCCTGCTTGCAAAACTGTTGATCACACAAAAATCATATTTTTCATTCCACATGATGGAATAAAGCTGGGAATAAAGAGAAAAAACCCCTTTTCCTCCTTCCTCTCTCCCTGCTCCCTCACCCCATTCTCAGCCATTCAATCCATGGAGCATTATTGCTTCACCTCTCATTAGATACAAGTTAGCTTTGACGACAGCATAATAGAAAAACACAATAAACTGCTCCAGCCCTCGCTGTGTGTTGTGGGGAAGTCGCCACCCCAGCCAATGCCATGTTATTTATGGGCAAAGAACACTGTAGGTCACTAAACGGAGATTTGTTCTGGTTGTTTCAGGCCCAAACAGAGCCTGGAGATGTTATTCCTCTGCCGTGATGTCTTCTCTTAGTATTGTCTGTTAAGTACCATTCCTGTTATCATAAGGGAATTCAAGAAAATAGCATGCTACATTACACATTTTTAATGCATTACTTTCTCATTCCAAGGGAAGTGGGGGTGAGGAGAAGAAGTCTGCTTCTCCTACGAAGGAACCATAGGTGGATTTTGCTTTCTTTTTCAAAGCAGTTTCAACCATTTGTTTTCTTTACACATATGCAGTTGTGGCTGGCGGCTTCCATATCAGTTGGGTGGCAAATCCACTCTGGGGTTCAGAGCAATCCAAAGTGCCGAACAGCACTCCCGAAATAACTTCAGCCCCTTGGAGAGCTCCTCAGGGTTCAGACAGAACCTTTAAAGTTTGGCCTAAACCCCAGAGCAGATTGTTGGGTTGTTTGTGTAGAGAAAGGATGAGGAAATCTCTTAGTTTTCTCTTAGTTTCTTCCACTGGCAGAGTTTGCAAGTATCGATAGAAAAATTGATTTGAAACAAAATCTGCAGACATCCGCAGGTAGTGGATAAATCTGTCAGTTTTGCTTTCTCCCTTATTTGATTGTGGCACATATCAGACAACTATGATCAAAATTAAAGTAAAAAATAATTCACTTACTCCTAGTTTAAAGACTGAACCTGCTTTGTGAATGGAACGGAGGTGCAGTCTGTCCCAAGACTGCAATGCAGAGAGCGTTTGACCCTTATTTCCTTCTCTCCCATGCCACTTTCCCATCCAAACTCCCACTCAAACTGCTACTGTGAAAGTAGGGTTGCCAAATGTCCTTTATTATAAAGAATGTCCCTTACTTGAGAGTCAGAAAGCTTGTCTCTTGCAGGACTGGCAAGCGTCCTTTATTATAATAAATCCCTTATTATAACTCTCCCTATTTGAGAGCTGGAAAACTTTTGGAACAATATTGGACTATTGGATTGGAATATTGGAATATTCCAAATATTGGAACAACAACAAAATGCTGGGGAAAAAAATCCTGCTTTTTTGAGTGTGGGTCGTTCGTAAAGACAGAGATGCGTGTATTGTGCAATTTGTCGAAGTGAACGATACGTTAATTTCCCAGAGAAACACATACCTAAGTTAATTTGAAATTAGCTCTTTCATTTTGTATTTAGGAATAATTGTTAACTGCCATTGACTTTGACTTCTGGTGACCCTACGAATGGGAGATCTGCAAGTCAGCCTATCATCAACAGCCCTGCTTCCTTACCTTATCAAGCATTATTGTCTTTTCTAGGGAGTCCTGTCTTCTCGTGATATGGCCAAAGTGCAACATCCTCTGTTCAGTCATCTTGGCTTTTAGAGAGAGTTCAGGCTTAATTTGTTCCAGCATCCATTCATTTCTCTTTTCGGCAATCCACAGAACTCTTCTCGAGCACCCTATTTCAAATGAGTTGGTTTCTTCCTACCTGCTTTCTTTACTGTCCAGCTTTCATGTGGTGACTGGCTGTGCTTGCCAAGGCATTTTGGTCTAAGACAGTAGCTTTCCCAAGCTCTGTACTGCACTAAATCATTTCACAAGTTTACTAGCCACTGGCAAATATTCTGAAAATCATAGGCCACCATGATGCTGGTCTGCTGCTTGTCTGGCTTGCTGCAGGTAGCACATGTCACATAGTCCAGATCCAGACAAAATGCTTTAAGCCTTCAGGTCATTCCAAGCTTTGAAAAAGCAATTCCCCCTTGAGTTCTGTTTGCAATTGTCATATTGCCATCTAGTGGAAGTAAAGCTGCAGAAGCTCTATGGAAACTCAGATTCCATTCATGACACACCCTCAAACAATTTGGTCTATAATTAATGCAGTATTTAAATTAGCAAAGATATATGACAAGCTCTCTCTTTTGATTTCATTATGTTTCTCTGATTCTGCATTCCCCGCCCCCGTCTTTTTTTGTGTGTCGGCTTTGGGGAAAAGGAAACAGTTCACAGGGAAATGTTCCTTGTGTATACATTTCTTTAGGTATTTTACGTAATGCATGCATTTCCTCCATGTCTGCATTCCCCAAAACTGAATGCCTTTTTAGTAGTTCAAAAGGTGCAAATTTCTTTTATGTACACTTTATTTCTTGCAACACTCCCAGAAGCCTTGCAAAAGTGTGAATTCTCAAGGCAGAGCGTGTTTCATCTTGGAACGCATCTCAAGAGGTGCAGAAAGGCTTCTTGTGTTCACACTGCTAAATCCAATGAAAATCTTTTCCATCCCTGATGGCACGGTGTAGGGAAAACATGTGGTGTTTACCCCAGGCTTTTCGTGATGGAGAAGACATTGTTTGGATAAAAATAAGAGAAGTCTAGAGCTGCTAGATTTAATGAAGCCCCCTTTACTCCCCCTACCCCATAATTCAAAGACTAAATTAATCATAGAATCATAGAAACATAGAGTTGGAAGAGACTTCAAGGGCCAACCAGTCCAACCCCTTTCTGCCATGCAGGAAGACACCATCAAAGCATTCCTGACAGATGGCCATCCAGCCTCTGTTTAAAAACTCCAAAGAAGAAGACTCTACCACACTCCAAAGCAGCATATTCCACTGTCCAACTGCTCTTACCATCAGGAAATTCTTCCTAATGTTTAAATGGAATCACTTTTCCTGAAGTTTAAAACCATTGGTCCGTGTCCTAGTCTCGAAAGCAACAGGAAACAGGCTTGCTCCATCCTCCATATGACATTCTTTCAAATATCTAAACACAGCCACATCATGCCGTCTCTTAACCTCCTCTTCTCCAGGCTAAACAGACCCAGCTCCCTAAGCCCCTTTCTACCATTTTGCTTGCCCTCCTCTGGACATGTTCCAGCTTATGCGTCCTGCCTCACAGGCAGCCAGTCACTTCTGGGTCAGTCAAGCGGTGCATCCACTCTGGCTTTTAGTTTGAACTTTAAAAGAGATAACTTGTTCCATTTGCAGCGACTCATTTTAACTTTTGTAGGCCATCTTGAGTCTCAGAAAGTCGAGATATAAATGTTACCATCACTGTCTTGAAAGCGCTGAACCTTTGTGATCCATAGAGTTCAGCACTTCGGATGGGTCCTTTAAAATTTGGACTAAGGCCTGGAGTGGATTCACTGACCCGCTGACATGGAAATGTCATTGTTCAGCCCTTCTGCATGCAGTGAAGAAAAGCGATAGAACCGGAGGTTGGAGAGGTAAGCCTGTCCCGTCATTTCCCAACAAAATGCATTTCCACAATCCAGTCCTATTCTTTTTCTGAGTGATTACAGAGGCTTGTTAAAGTGATTGCTACCACCTCCCAGCGATAATCATCGCCATTGTGGCTCTGAAAAGAAACCAGTGTGTACACAAGGACCAAGCCAGAGGAGCAAAACCAACTGGATAAGCAGGACAATGGAAGCTAATGCATTCCGTGCTGCCGTCTTGCTCCAACCTTTCTCTGAGGTTCTGCAACATTACAACCCTTAATCTCCCTTTTATTAGTCACCACCTGCCACACGGCTTGTGATTGCCAAGGTAGAATTTCCAGCTTTCTTTTTAGCAGCTGCCTATTAATGGCACTTTGAAGATAGGCTCCTGTGTAAGACAATCAATAGTAAGAATAACTGAAAGGAGAAAAAAGGAAATAAATCTCAGATCTAGCAACAGATGTGTCTCCAAGGCTGGAATTTCATATACATTTCCTCTGGAGTAAGTCCTGCATAGGACAATAACCGATAAGAATCACTGAAAGGAGAAAAGAGAATAGCTCCCAGATCTACTATGTCTCCAAGGCTGGAATTTCGTGTACATTTACTCCGGATTAAGTCCTACTGAACTCTGGCAGCTCAGGAGGCTGCAGAACAAAGGGGAAGCAAGACCACACAACTCTAGGAGACCATGAATGCAAAAGAAATTGCTTGGCTTTTTTTTCCCCCCTATGAAAAGATCCATTTTTCTCTTCCCATGACTCCTGACAAGGTGGAGCACAGTCGCACCAGAAATGTGTATGTGATGCAATGTTGCGGATATGTATGTAAAATCCTTCTGTACGTTCAAAAAATGCCTGCAACCAAAATGCATTGATTTGGAAAAAAAAATGAGTCCAATGACATTGTAGTCAATGGGGCAATGTGTAAAAATAAATACAGTAAGAAACATGTATAAGAAAAAAAATGTCTACAATTTGGATATTTTGGACAGAATCCTGGGGCTCTTTCATGCTATACCGTTATACTGTTATCATCCCACTTTAACTGCCATGGCTCCACCTTATGGAATCCTGGGATCAGCAGTTTAAGGAAGAGCCATTTAGAATTCTAAGTCAGAGAGCTCTAGTTCCTCACCAGACATCCAAATTCTACAGGATGGAATTGTGGCAATTAAAATGGATTCATAGTGTTATAATTATGTAGTGTGACACCCTGTTGGGGTCTTATGTGTGCATAAGCTCCCCTAAAGAAGCAGTTGGACATTTTTGTCCGTTGCAGAATGGCTGCATTGAGTTCATGGCTGCTGGAGCAGTCATGCATGTAGCGCTGTTGCATGGATACATTTTCCACTTGTGGATGCACACCACATATGGAGGTGCATTGAGCACGCAGATGTGCATTCAGTTGTGCAGTGCTGCAATTCAACACAACAGTTGCATTGCACAATTAATGCCTTTGCAGTATGCAGATCTCAGCCTTGGATTCCAAGAAATTCAAGATTTTAGTTTTACAGACTTTGAAGATACAAGATTATAGGCTTTCAGGACTGGACAGACTTCTAGGCATTGTTTTCTTTGTCACATATGCCTTAAAAGCCCACAGAACTGTGGGGGAAGGTGAAGGAATGGATCCATTTCTCATAGGTGCTAGCAAGCTGTCATGGAGAAATGATCTGAACCCCATTGTATGCTGCCAGCTCAGCAAAGCCTTGCCAAACCTTGTTGCATTTGTTGTGGAACAGCTGATTGGTGCATGATTTACAGCTAATTCTGTAAGTGAAACAGACCTTTTTAAGCAATAATTAACAGCCCAAATGAAAGGAGCTCATTAGTAGTTGTTGTAGCTAGCTCATTAACAAGCCCAAATTATTTTGCGCTAATTAGGATTTGATGCCAAGCAAAATGTGCTGGCCAAACCAAAGCAGACAAGGAAGAAATGGGATGTATAGAAGAGCCATATTCTGGTACATCAAAAAGCCTGGAGGGGGAGGGAAATGTCTTAAATTTATTATTTTCTTGCTTAATTAACCAGAACACCATATTGATATAATCAGTATCGAATGAAGTAAGGCCTGGGGTTGTATTACTAACTGATTGGTGCTCTGCGATTCAGTGAAAAGACTGGAGATCTTGTTGTTATCAGTAAATAAAATGTATAAAGAAACAGACATGAAAATATATAGGCTGGGGGAAATGGCTTGTAGGGCTGTGGTGTAAGGGAGAGAACATTACATCAACACCTGTAATGGGAGATGGGGGAGGATAATGGGATTTCTTGCCTCCACCAGCTGTAATTCCATAAAAGCAAGGGGCTTCGAGCACTTTGAGAAGACGGTGAAAATAAAAGCACAAGCAACTGGAACAAAATTGTTGGCATTATAAAAATGAGTTAAAGGACTGCCAGAAAGAGAGAGAAAGAGAGGGGAATGACATGGATATCTGAACATATTGGATGCAATGAATTCATGCAGCTGGCAGTGGCCCTGGAAAAAACCATCTCAGTATTGCCCACCTTTTCCCCTTCCCCAGTGTCAAGATCCAGGACCAGGTAGATCTCTGGACCAAGCCAAGGATATGACACTCAGATCAGCTTTAATTTTCCCTTCTTAGAGAATGCAGCACCCTTCCAAACTTTCATCCCCCACTGACGCCCTCTCCCAGTTTATCTCCCTTTACTGGTTTCCCTAAATCTGCACCCTTTCAGCTATAGGGCAAAGCAGGGATTTATTTATCCAATGACCTGTGCCACTGGTGGTAGCGTGTACAACCAATCCAAAGCAAAGAGACACTCAATTGAGATTGCTTTTTACAAAAATCTTTATTTAACAAACTGTCAAGGTAAGAGGTAGTGGGTAAATTAAGGATTTGCAAACAGCGCAACACTTGTATACTGAAGCCAACAGACACTCTCTTTTCTCTCTCTCTTTCTCAGATGGATCTCTGTCTCTGTCCACCTCCAATTCTCTCAACTCCATGCTCTCTGTTCTCAACACTCTAAGAACTCTCTATCCTGAACCAAAACTCTGTTTTTCAGTTGAATTTCAGTTACTCACTCCCTGCCATCTAGCCCCTCCCTCTGGCTAGCCTGGGTTCCAATTCAAACAGCCAATCTATTTAAATCCCCAGGGTTGCTAGGCTGCTTCATTGCTAAGCCTCTCCCCTGAAGATTCATCACACCCAAGGGCCAGCCCTGCTATTAGACAGAATGAATCAACAACTTCAGGTGGGAGATGCTGGAGGGGTGGCAGTGGAATCTCCCCATCTATTTTGCCTGAGCCAACTGTCCATTCCTTTCCCCTGGGTTCATAGTACTCCTTAAGTTAGTGCTAATGTTGACCAAGGTTGCCGCTGCCGATCCAATCAGCTTCTATACATGAAATGGAAGAAGCACCATCTTGCCCTTTATCTCAGGCAGCAAAGTGTCTCTGGCTAGAAGTTCCCTTCCCACAGATAGGCTTGGATCCAGACCAGTCATGTTTTGTAGCAGCACAGGGAATCCTCAAAGAATTGCAAGGGCACTTCTCCATTGGCAGAGAAGTGCAGGAACATGAGATAGACCTTCTCCCTTGACCATTCTGGGAATTGGCCACCCAAGGAAATTGTGAGCTAAGGTTTGCTTGAGATTACTTCCTCTCCAACAACCTTCTGGTCCCACCAGTCATGACTCCAACCAGTGCGCTGACCAGGGTGCTGACTTGGACTTCTACTCTGTGCTTTACTCAAACCAGTCTCTTGACTGGTTTGCTGAACTCTTGGCCTCCATCCCTGTTTAGCACTGCAACAAGTCCTTCCCGATCTTGTTTGGGGTCGCATCTCTGAACAAGATAAGCTGGGAGGCCAAAAGGCCAGGAAGTACAAAGTATATCTGTCTTTCCATGCCGAGCTTAGACGTTCTTATTCCTATCACAAATAAGAAAGTTGTTTACTGAGACATGTGCAGAGAGAGAAAGAGAGAAGTTTGCAAAATCATTTAAAAAAAAAATAAAAACCCTCAAGTAAGCCATACAAAGCATTTGTGTGGTTTGAGCTACTTCTTAAAGTGTGAACTTCAGCAACAGTGACAACCACCAACTCTCCTCCACCCTCTCCTCCTGCTCCTCATTCCATAGTCTACCAGGTCTTTCTGGCCATTTCCACACTAGCCTGTTATAGCGCTATGATTCCACTTTCAACATCCTATGGAATCCTGGGGTTTGTAGTTTCTGGAGGGGCCAGCCAGCCCCTCCCGAAACTGCAAATCCCAGGATTCCATAGGATGTTGAAAGTGGAATCATAGTGGTATAACAGGCTAGTACAGAAATGGCCTCTGACTGATGTATTGGACCATTAGTGAATCCAAGAATCTAGGACACAGGGAGGCATCATTGAACAAGTAGCATATTCCACTTAGTGCCAAGTTCCAAGCAGTGTCTTGGGCAGGGAGGTAATTGTGCTATTGTGATCATTCAGATGTTTTATAAGTCTGTTTGGAACTGCTCCCAGAGCACCTGTCTCTATTGGAACGAAATTTGTTGTTGCTTCTGATGTAGTGATTGACACTGTCATCCTCATCTCCTCCTTTGTGTGGCCTGTGTTTTCCACATTTTGCGGCTGGGGCAAATGAACGTATTTATCTGACCATGGTCTTGAAGCCTGATTTCTACACCTTCTAATGCGTGTCTTTGAACAGGCTCAGGCCATTTCTGCACGGCACTGCTTTAGTGCTATTATTCCACTTTCAACCTCCTGTGGAATCCTGGGGTTTGCAGTTTAGAGAGGGCATTTACAATTCTCAGACAGAGAGCTCTTCAGCCTCAACGAACGACAAACCCCAGCATTCCACAGGAGGTTGAAAGTGGACTAGTAGCACTGCAACAGCGGTGTGCAAAAATGGTCTCTGTCAGAGACCGTCGGAAGGTTCTCGAGTGCTTTCACACTCTGCGCCCCATTCTAGGCCATTAGGGAAAAAGAATCTCGCATGCAAAACAACAGGGTGGTGGCATGAAAATTGTGTGGGAGGGATTTGTTCCCCCTCCCCATTATCATCCAGGAAGATTTCTTCCTTCCTTCCTCCACCTTATCTCTGAAGAGCAGACCAAGTGGAGCTAGACTGAGCTAGGAAACATTTGTGTGTTCAGAGAGCTCTACTGGTGTAATCCGACGGCTTTTATTTCCTTGTTCAACACTCTATCAGCATCCGGCAGCTGGGATGCAGCATGGCACTGATGACCATCTCGGTGCCCCCTTCAAAATTACTGCTTTTGCAGTGGGGAGGGGAGTGGGGGGACACACAGAGGAAGAGCCCGTCTCTATTAAACCAGCCTCGGCTGAGATTAAGTGTTTTTCAATACAATCCAATTAACTCCCAAACTGAATAGCCAGGCGAGGGGCATAATGTACCACCACCATCTTCCTTGGCATGTTCCTCCTTCCTTCCTTTCGCTCCTCTACACAGCTGTGTCTTCACAGCTGTATGGATGAAGGCAAATAGCTTGGTGAGTTCACCTCCAGTTTAATCAGATAAAAGACAATTAATTACAGTCAAAACCTCACCGAGGCAAGGCGGCAGGTGAGAGGGGTCATCCGAAAGGGGTGTTCAAAATGGGGGGGGTTCCTGATTTAGCATTCTGAAGGGTCCCCAGGGATCCATTTCAACTGCTGTTGGAGCTCACATCCTCAAGGTTGTGTTTTCCTCCACTGATACCGCCTGGCTGCCCTCAAGGTCAGTATTAATGTGACCCATGAAATCTTTGTTTGATTTGGGGCTCTAAAACCATTAGTCAGGATTAATCAGCCTTCAGAAAACAGCTGCGTAGGCAGGGCCGCCTCCATTCCCTTACCCTGCAAAATGCACGGTTTTTAATCTGAACGCTATCGATTAGAGGATTTATACTTTTAAGGCAGAACCATGGAGTAAAAAGCATTTGGAAAGCTGTCGACAAGTTTGAAGGGGAGGAGTTCTCTTTAGCTGAACTGGATGTCCTTGATTTTAAAAGTGTAATCAAGTGAGTTAGGGCCAGCTCTCGGCATTTTGCTGCCTGGGGTAAAAGTTAAAACTGTGCTCTCCAATTCAGTGATGGTTTTGGCATCAGGCAAGGGGTGGATCTGTTCTGGTTTTGCTCTGGGAGGTGGTTCAGTGTCCAGGTACTGAACCACATCCCAGCATCCATTACCTTGGGATAGTTCCCTTAAAGTTCATACTGGGAAGAACTAATGCACAGAGCAAAACTATGACAGATCTACCGCACCTGCTAGATCTGTTATCAGTTTGTCACTCCTTCACATCCATGTATCCCCTTTTGTTTCATCCATCAGCTGTTGGCCAATGTTATTCAGATGTTATTCATGCCCTTCTTATCAGTAATGTCAACCACGTCAGTGATAACCTTGGAGTGGTGGTTTGTTGTGTGTTTGTTTTTTTAAGCCATCTTCGACTGGATTGCTCTCTTGTACTCTCTCGTGAAAAAAGAAAAAGAAGCTCTTGTTCTTATGCCCTGATAATGCCATCATATTCAGAAGCGTAAATGTTTGCGTTCTCACAGTACTGGAGCCCTTGTGATCTCCGATAAGGCTGATTCCCTCAGAGCTAGCTGAGTGTCTTGTCTCTCTTGATCTGGTTGGGGAGGTGGGTATGTTGAGCTGTAGAAAAGAGAAGGTTAAGAAGTGACATGATAACCAGGTTTAAATATTTGAAGGGATCTCATATGGAAGATGGAGCAAGCCTGTTTTCTGTTGCTCTGGAGACTAGGACATGGAGCAATGGCTTCAAACTTCAGGAAAGGTGATTCCATTTACACATTAGGAAGAACTTTCCAATGGCAAGAGCTGTTTGATAGTGAAATACACTGTCTCGAAATGCGGTAGAGTCTCCTTCTTTGGAGTTTTTTAAACAGAGGCTGGATGGCTATCTGTTGGAAATGCTTTGATGGTGTGTTCCTGTATGTAACAGGGTTGGACTCGATGGCCTTTGTGGTCTTTTCCAACTCCATAACTCTATGATAGACAGACAGACAGACAGACAGACAGACAGACCATATGGTTCCCTACAGGAATTCAAATTCCACCATTTGAAATTCACTACAGACATCTAAGAGTCTCCAACCAATTTGTAAAATGAAGAAATAAACGAGTGAGCAAAAGGCACACACACACACGACAGAGAGATTGAGAAGGAAAACCTTCCCTGTTGCTTAGATATGAAAGGCATATGTGATTACTACGGGGAAAAGAAAGCTTTGAGAATTATCAAGTGATACATATAGTAAAAAAATCTAAATAGGCTGCCGGCTGGCAGGGATTTCAAAGCATTTAAATCTCTTGTAATAATTACAAAACTATTTGGGTGTGTTTTTTTTCCAAATCCTTTTTTGGCTGCTTCGCCAGTTTCCAGGGGAGCTGAAATTGGCTCTTTTTAAAATTTTGCTTTTTAAATTTTTGCTTAACTGTAAAGACCGTTCTGTTCGGTCTGGCTTCTAATAATTGTGTGATGTTTTATGTCACTCTTCCATTTTAAAACCACTCTTGCACACAGGCAGGTGTATCTCCCCCCTTTTTCCCCTTTCTCTTTTCCTCCCCTTTCCTTTTTGCATCTGTGTTTTTGATTCAATGAGAAGTTTTAATCATATTTTTTATTGTTTGTTGCTCTCGGTGAGTGAAGGATGGGAGTTATACATACCAGACATATATACATAAAGCAGCCTTCTGCAACACAGTGCCTGCCCTCCTAAAAGTTGGTCTATACCTCCCATCATCCATAGCTAGCATGATCAGTGGCCAGGGATGATGGGGAATATAGTTCAAAATCCTGGGAAGGTACCAGGTTGGGGAAAACTGATTGAAAGTATAGGAACTTGGCTACTGGCAATTGCAAATAGATAATCTTGCATTGTTTCCATCAATCCAAATGTACTTGAACACCGAAAGGTAAAGAAAGCTTCCTTTGGCCCAGAAAGTGTAATTTTGAAATGTTATTACAGTTTGGTCCCTTAACAGAATTTCACCTAGTGTATTCTCTCCTTTTTCAAAGCCAATAAGTTTATTATCCATTATAAATCTTTCCTTTAGCTGTCTATATGGGAACCAGTTTAGTTTAAAGTTCAAAGAAACCAAAACTGGTTTCTTCCCTTCCCATTTAATCACATCATTGTATCTTAGCAATTCTTCTGATTTTATTTCAGTTATTTTAAAGGCCTCTTGTGGTGAGGTCCATGTTGGTAATTTGTTATAAAAAATATTTATTAATAGTTTGCCGAACTTTTATTAAGGATCTCCAGATGAAATGGTCTTTGAAATCTCCGTTTATGTCTGTTTTTGGGTAACAAAGATAGCCAGGCTAGCCAAATCTGGTATTAAACCCTTCTAGGTCTAATAGTTTATTGTTTTTGAGGGGCATCCAAGTGGAAGGTAACTTGTGTTTGTCATGGTGTATATACCCAGACCTGCAACGTTTCCTTCCATCAGTACAAGTTTTTTTCTACTGTAGCAAGCTGCCAGATAAGAGACTGTCTGCTGAAGTTGGGTGGGGGGAAAAAGACATCAGATCACCCTTGGGTTAAGAGAAGGGCTAATTGCATTGCTGGCTAATGCAAATATATGATTCTGTCTTGGCTGCCTTGGAGTCAGGGACGAAAAAAATCTACTGGGACAGGGTGGCTGGTAGAGTTCTCAACAGTCATAATGTTGATTAAGCGATCCATCGATCTTTATTGTGGTCAATTACCAGCGATAAGCAACCATGTTAACTAGAAATAGGTAACTGTGTTTCAACCTGGGCTGGGTTATAGGGGGATCTTGCAAAGCTTGGGTTGGCAAAGTAGCAGAGGAAATTAAGCGCAGATGGTGGCACTCTCACAAGCTTAGTTATAACTAGTTGCAAACAACTAGTTACTTGTAGTTATTTCATTTCCCCGGTAACCAAGATATAACTGCATTAGTGGAGTCTTCTTCCTTGGAGGTTTTTAAACAGAGGCTTGATGGCCATCTGTCGGGAGTGCTTTGAGGGTGTTCCTGCACGGCAGGGGGTTGGACTGGATGGCCTCTGTGATCTCTTCCAACTCTACATTTCTATGATTCTATGATTATATTAGGATTATAATTTGAGGGATAGCTTCATTCCTTTTGCACTGCTACTGTAATTCTTTTTACAGTGACCTCATTCAAGGATGGAGGAGGAATATCACCTGGTTCTAGAGCTGGCTCGTGGCACACTGTGTGTTTTGTGGTGGTGTCTCGGAAAGGCAGGGAGTGTGTTTTCTACAACAGAACAGCAGTCCGTAGCATGCAGACTTTTTACAACAAAAGTAACTAAAATTAGCCAGTAATTTTTGAAGTTGGAGGGGAGGGCATATTTTTTTAAAAAATCACTATAATTGTAGTTAACTATTCAGGGGGACTTGGAACTGTACCTATAACTAACAATTTTCAAAAAGTAATTTCCAAAGCTACATTTATTCTTCCTAATGGCAGAATCACTCCTGTCCATGTTCTTATTAAATAAATGTGATGCTCACTGTTTAATCTTTTGCTTTGCTGGAACTTCCTTGATATGTGTGTGTCTGTGTGTATGTGGCTTCAAATCAACTTATGGCAACCTCATGAATTTCATAGGATTTTCTTAGGCAAGGAATACTCAGAGGTGGTTTTTCCAATTCCTTCCTCTGAAACATAGCCTACAGCCCCTGGTATTCGCTGGCGGTCTCTCATCCAAGTACTAGCCAGGGCTGACTCTGTTGTGCTTCCAAAATCAGAAGAGATCTAGTGTCTTTAGAGTATTTAGGTCAATTTCCTTGATCTACCACCCCAGAGCTCTTGAATGAGGACTGTTCTTGATGGGAAAAAAAATGACAGGGAAACTTTATTATTATTTTCCAGACCTCCTTTGTGGAACCTGAACGTAAACCTTCTGAAACTGACCTCCTGAAGGTGAGTGTGTCTTCCACACCAGTCACATCTTATATCAGTGATGAGAAATGTACATCTCTTCAAACTGCAGCTCCCGGCATCCCTCACCATAGGCTATGCTGGCTAGGGCTGCTGGGAGCTGCAACCCAACACCATCTGGACGGCTACATATTATTGCCTACCCTGGTTTACATCAAGAAAACCGTTTTGGCTCACCCAATGCAATACTCTTTTTACATATGGGGCCATTGCTCTCTATGGTTTCAGAGGGGAGCTCATGGATTGGAGATGGCAGAGCTGATAGGTTCACATCATTAGACAGACTGAATGAAATTCTTTCTTCCTTCCCTAGTCTAGAATAAACAGCAAGAACAAAGCCAGGCCTTGTATTCACTGCTGTTCCTCTATTCAGTATTGAAACCTCCCTGTTTCTATGCTTTAGTTAGGCGATTGCAGCCTGCTAGACTATTGGCATGGAGGTAAACTGTCCATTTGCTAAAGGACATGGATCTTTTGAAATGAAAGGAGGAATGGGACAACAGAGGATTAGTCAAGATTGTCCATGCCAAATGATGGCCGTAGGAGGTTATGAGATCTAGAGCTGACATCAGAACTAGGAAGAGAAGGAAGCACTGGTGGGAAGAAGGCATAGCTTGTCCCATTCTCACAGGCCTTCTAAGCCATAAAGAAGAGTTTGGCAACTGGGTGGGAGCTAGGAGGCATTTTTTCCCCATGGGCCAAACACACAGAATCCCTGAATGCCTCTCTTTTCTTTGCAGGCCCTCTCAAAATGGCAACGAAGTCACGTTGCTTAACATCCAGCCATCATTTTGAGAGGGACTGTGATGACAGTGGAGGTTTTGGATGGTAGTGGTGGCTTCTGGGGTGTTGCGGAAATGTTTTCATGCATTTTTGCCTGGAGGGGAGTTTTCTGTGTAGCTTTCAAGTGAAAACAGTCTGAAAATTGTGATGTTAAAAAAAAAATAGCGGGTTGGGAGGCTTTGGAGAACTGAGATGGAGCATCAGGGACCCACATGTGGCCCACAGGCCCCACTTTCCCCACCTGTGCCCCAGAACTTGGGCCGGGAAGGAGAAGTACAGAGGAATGAGGACAGATCTAGTGCCCAAGTACAAGTGATTTGTCCTAACAAAGGTCGTGGTGGAAGACATCTGAAACACTGAGAAGTCTCAGAAGTTAATTGAGCGTTTGAAACATTAGATGGGTGCATGGCAGGGAAGAGAGCTGAGGCAGCAAAAGCCCAGGGCGTTCAGCATCCAAGAGATCCAGCGCCTGTGAAAATAAGATGCAGAGCTTAAAGGAGGGAGCGACAACTTGGCAGAGCTCTTCCACCCTCTGTTATCTCCAACAAATTGCCTGGCTAGAGCTCTGATGGCTGAGAGCCAGAGATAAGGACAGAGGAAGTGAATGTCAAGAAATGGAGCGTGTCTAGGAGTGGAGGGAACCAAGAGGGGAATGAAATGATATTAATGCACCAGGGCCGGCCCTGCTATTAGGCAAAGTGAGGCAGCTGTCCTGGGCAAAAGATGCTAGTGTTACCCTGTGTGTTGGGGGTCCCGGGAGGGGCACCCAAGTTACCAGATAAAAGCACAATTTGGGGGAATTAAGCTAGAGCACTCTCGCAGGCTAAACGAGAGGCAGGGTAATGGCAGCTAGGATCTTTTGCCCAATGTCTATAGCGTCAGGTCAGAGAGCAGTTAGACAAGCTTTTAAAAGTAACAAATAATGACTTTAATTAAGAAACAATGCAACCGAAAGACAAGACAAATACTAACTAGCTTGGAAATAGAAAGGGAGAGTATCAGGGGGTAGGCAATATGACACCTGGTCTCGTAGTCCTGGAGAGAAGCGGGGTTCCAGGAGAGAAAGCTCAGCGTGGTTAGCTGAGGGGAGTTCCCTTAGACAACCGGCAGCAAGGCGGGATGGAAGTCCAAAGTCGTCCGAAGACCGCTGGGAAACGAGGGGTTTTTATAGGGGAGTTTGTGCCTACCGGCTATGCCATGCTCGGTGAGAACAAAGGAAATTTGGAGCTGGACAAAGGAGTTGGAAAAGGTCAGGTTTGCATGATGAGCTTAACGCTGGACGACAATAGTTTGGCCAGTATGTAAATGTCCTGTCTAAAAGGACTAGTCTGGCTGAGAGCCGTGCATCTATTGTAAGGTTTGCAGTGGGAAGTTCCCTGAAGCAACAAGAGAGACTTGAGTTGCCGGCCTCAATGGGGTCTGGAATGCAAAACCATTAGCGGCCGCAACCTGTATGTGCTTGTCTGGAGAACCTCGCAAACACAAGGAGCGGGGTGGCTGAAAAAGGTCAAGCAAAGGCCAAATTGTGTGATATCAAAATGATATCTGGGGTCCTCACCAACCGTGCCATAGCTGGAGTAACACTAGGAGGTGGCTATTGTATTTCAGAAAGAAGAATTATGTACTACGAGGTCTTGCCCTGTATCCCTTAACCTTGTCCTAGTGCCAGAGCTGACTGGCCGGTGCAGTCTACATGGAATGGGAGGGTTTACCTCAGACATTGAAATAACATGGGAATTGCTCTCTAGTCTTCTGTGCGGTGGAAATTGGTGACTCCTATCATCAATCCACTCCAGGTTCTAGGCTGAACTAGCTACCCAAGGTGCTAAAGGTATTTGAGGGATAGGGTTAAGCTCCTTGGAGAGATCCTTTAAAATTCACACTAAAATCCAGAGCGGATTCTTAGAGCAGCTTCTACTTTAAATAAACAGCATTGGAATATTACAGGCTGCTTGCTTGTGGTACAAAACACACCTAAGGAGAGAGAACCCACATACCCCATAACTATGAAAATAACTCAAAGAGTTACAGTTATACCACAAAAAGGAAGTTACCCTTCATTTGGTTACGATTGAAACATAACTTATTTATGCCTTAGTTATTTTTTTTTTAAAAAAAATGATAGTAACTCATTGATAATCCTATATTGCCTCAGCATAACATCAATATCTGCCGATAGAGTTAGGTTTTGCAACCTCTGTACTAAATAACAGCATAGTGGGATGTATGTGAATGCATATGAATGCTTATCTATGTGAATGCATGTCAAGGCATATGGCTGACAACCCACTATATAATAGCAATGTGCAATGCTCAAAGGTGATGCAAAGGCCATTTCCGCACTAGCCTGTTATAGCGCAATGATTCCACTTTCAACATCGTCTGGAATCCTGGGGTTTGCAGTTTCGGGAGGGGCCAGCTGGCCCCTTCAGAAACTGCAAACCCCAGGATTCCAGAGGATGTTGAAAGTGAAATCATCGCGCTATAACAGGGTAGTGCAGAAATGGCCAAAGAGGCAATATGCATTTAGATGTCACTCTAGTACTTTAATGCACCAGTGCATGGACAGCCATCCTCTATGAGCAACTCCACTTACACCACCATCAGCTGGATACAACTATTGTGCCTTGTCCAAGAAGTTATTCCTTATGCATAGCACAACTGACATCTCTGTGTGTCGTTATAGGATGTTGGCCATGGTTTGTAAGCAGCTACTTTTTGGCTCTCTGATGGTACCATGTAGTCCTGAATCCATGGTATGTTTTGCATGCAAAATGTCCAAGGTTCTATCCCAGGAGTTTTCAAACCCAGCTGGAAAAAGACACCAATTGAAAACCCTAGAGAACCACTGCCGGAGAGTATAGACATGAAGTGGGAGAGTTTTGGCCCTCTATATCTTGTGCAATTCCAGTGAGTCTCACCAGATGGTCTAGAACAGTGGTTCTTAACTTTATCCTTAGCACAGATCCCCTTTACATTTCTTTTATTGCTGCAAAAGACTTAACTCCAGGTGGCTTCTGGCTATATGTGTGGTGAGAAGAAATGTCACAGACTTTATCTCAGTCATTCGGTGTCATTCACTTGCATGTTCTCATCATATGCAGAAGTGCAAGAGTTGAGTACATTTTGGGTTTGTTTGATTTTTTTTTTTTTTTTTGCTATCAAACAGTTTCGTAACTTTTGAATGGTTTGAGATATTGTAAAGAAACTTTAGAAAAATAATGTCTGTCATGAGCAAAAGACTCCTGCTCTTTGAGATCAATGTATGACCATACATCTTCCTTCCCTCCCTCCCTCCCTCCTTCCTTCCTTCCTAACTATAAAGGCTCATAGCATTTCTTCAAGCCTTCGTGGACCCCAAGGGATCCACAGACCTCAGGTTAAGAACTGCTGATCTATGATTTATACACCACCTGGATGGCACGGGTTCCCATCCTTGGGATGGATAGGCAATACGGATCATGATGACTTATGGCATGGATTGGCCAGTCAGTCTCCTCCTCAATACCTCCCTAGGTTCAGGGGCACACTGAAGAAGGCCATTAAGCTCATTGCCTGGTATGCAGTGGTACTAGCTCTCCTTATCACACCCCACTCTTCCTGATTCTCTGTGCATGTGATGGGAGTCACCATGCTCCTCCTAGCAGGGGTCCTTTCACAGTGGCCTCATAAGGCAAACATCCAACAGGTGTAGCTTTTCCATCATTATAGTCCTTGGCAAGGGAGACAAGAGCACCTGTTGCTAAGAGCAGCCATGTTATAACAACAACAGCAACCACACTGAGCTGTCAGTGCAGCAGAGGAGCAGAGGCAGTACCTGCAATCGAATATATACACACAGCCAGCTCTACCTGGGAGAAGATCTCAGCTTCTCCCGTCCCATCAACATGCTCAAGGCTGCCTCAGTAAGTTTAGATTCTGGCTGAATTTCCTTTCTGTTTGCAATCTTCCCCTGGAAAGATGGGATGGCAGGTGTGCATGTTAGAATCCCTGCAGGACACACCTGTTTGCTTTGTGGTTCCAGGGTTTGTAAAGGTTGCCGTTTGGAAATGACAGGTACCTGGCAACCGGCAGAGAAGCTTGTTAATCTGATCTCTGGGAGAGGGCTGAAACTACCGCTCCTGTTCTCTGAATGCTAGAGAAATTTTCCCTAGCCCTGCTGGAGTGATTTCAGACAGATCTCGCCCATTCAGAAATTGCAGATGACATTGTACTATCGGCCATTTTCCTCTACTGTGAGTAGCTGGGGCTGCAAGTAGAGGAAATGGGATTTTAATTGGAGTTATGGCTGGAGGCTCAGTGAATCCTCTCTGGGTTTTAATCTAACCTTTTAGTGAGCTATCCAAGGTGCTAGATATGATTGGGAGATGGTGTCCAACACATTGGAGAGTTTTTCTTTGGTCTTTGGATTTTTGTGCTGGTGCCATCTGGGACTCATTTATATGGGAGCAATTTCCATTGAGTTCAATGGGTCTTGCTTCGGAGGGGGCACAGATGGAATTGCTAGGTTGAAGAGCAAAGCTTTTCCTTGCCACAATAAGAGTCAATGGCCTTCTACCCAACACATTTAAAGTCATTGAACTGCAGTGATACAGTGGTGAATTTTGAAGGCTTGGTATTCATTTTGCCAGTTCTTCATAGAATCATAGAAATGTAGAGTTGTAAGAGACCACACAGGCCATCCAGTCCAACCCCCTGCCATGCAGGAACACCCTCAAAGCACTCCCGACCTGAATCTTTAATTATGTCAATGAAATGTACAGTGGATGCTTCTATAAGGAGAATACAAGAATGCAGGCAACTACATTGAGCCGTGGGTGTGCGCATATGCATGCATGTTTGCCTGTATTTCATTACTATGCATTAAAACAATAATAGCTGTCATCCAGTTGCTGTTTAACACACACATGTAGCAAGAGATGTATGGATTATCCCGGGACTACCAGGGAAAATTTGATTTCCAGGAATAGAAATTGTCACCTCATTTTCACAGACCTTTGCCAGCCATGCAGCATATGTATGGGAGGTGGGTTTATGTGGAAGATGGGTTTTGGGGAGCTCCATCTTACTCACCTCAGAGGAGAGGAAAGCATGACACCAATGCATAACAAACTGTCTGATGCAGCAATTATTTTTTTTTCCAAAGTGCCAGAGACTGCTACCATATCGGTGTCCAGTGGCTGTAATTGTCTGTTTTTTTTCTTTCCTGGGAATTCATCCGGGACTAGCACTTAATGGCCCAGGGATTGGCAGTGATCTGGGGACCGCCACTTTGAGTAGCAGAGCACTGGAAGGCTATTCACATTCTTTGTATTAAAATCCATGCTGGAGAAGATTTCCCGCATTGCCTAGCTTGGAAAGGCAGAAGCCTGGAGAAATAGGTGCTGGGGAACAAAATGGCAATCCCTGCTTGCTTTGGGGACTCAGAAAGAAAAGCTGGGCATGCTTCTCACTCCATCTGAAACTGGCAGTAAGTGCAATTCAACAGTGGACTGCACGGCTTGGAAATGTGGTGGAGTCTCCTTCTTTGGAGGTTTTTAAACAGAGGCTGGATGGCCATCTGTCAAGAGTGCTTTGATTGTATGTTCCTGGATGGCAGGGGGTTGGACTCAAAGGCCTTTGTGGTCTCTTCCATATATATGATGTTGTGATACCCGCTACTTGGCTGGCTGGCAAAGAGCTTTTTATGTAGACGGGCCTTTGGTTTTTAATTGAATGTGGCAGAGATAGTGTTTTAATGGAGCGGGCTGTGTTTTCATCTCTCCTGTGTTTTAATTGTGTTTTCAATTAATATTTTGGTCATGTTGTTTATTTTTTTAATATTAATTTTTCTTGGTTTACCTACAAACACCACAACATTCCAACACAAAGTGATAAACATAAAACAAAAGGATAAACATGAATATGCTGCCATATGACAGACAAAAGAGATTGTATTCAAAAGAAAAGCTCTCACAGATTGAATCGGTTTTCCAGCACAGTAAAAAAATACTATATTTTCTTTTCTTCTTTTCTAGTGAATAATCCTGAATCTTCATTTGCCAAAAATCGTATTGCTTGTTGAATGCTTTTTAAACATTTGTATTGCAAACAGTTTTAGGTGTATTTTATTTTAACCTGTATTGTAAGCCACCTCAGGTCTCATAATGGGAGAAAGGTGGAATACCAATATAATATAGTATAGTAATCTCTCCACATTTGCTAGAATGAGGGGCACAGGACCCCCACGAATGTGAAAAAAACGTGAATAATTCTAGGGCCTCCCAAACCATATTCCACACACAAAATTATGATCACCATATTCATCCCACCATAGATTCCTTTCAGGCATCAGGGTTCCTTCCCAAGCAGAAGTGGGGGGCTGGTGGGGCTGACGGCCCCCTCCATTGCTGCCCCACACCATTTTTAAGAGGGACTTACAAGCCTCCTTTGCAGTTTCTCAGTCTCACGAGGTTTGCAGTCCCTATTGAAAATGGCCTAGGGAGGCAGCAGAGGGGACAGCAAATCATCCGTGAATAATCAAATTTACAAAAGTGAAAACTGCAAATGTGGAGGGCTGACTGTATACTATCATAATAAATAAATTGAAGCAATTGTCCTCCTTTACCTAACAGTAGGATGAATGAAGGACAGTGGGGAATAGCCACTTCTTTTCAGCTATACAACTATGTAAGTAACTCCTTGCCTTCTTTCTCACAGCTCCCGCAAGATGAGCTGCCACCCCATGAAGCTGTGGCGGGGATCCTGCCAGAGAAAGACTTTGTCAGGTACAGGGGGACCATCTGACATCCTTTCTTATAGCCGATTAATTTTGGGGGCCGTTCCTCTCCCTAGCCCCCACCCACACATACTTACTGAAATCCCATAGGGAAAGGGTAGCTGTAAGAATGTGAAGAATATTGGTAACATTTCTCTTTCTCAGTGAAAAGAGCCATCAGGACACATGGCAGCAGCCTGCCAAGAAATTAGCACGATCATAAGGGTATAACAACGTTGGCTGGAGTCCTGTATCATCTGCTTAGGGCCTTTCTGCACTCCACTGTTATAGTGCTATGATTCCACTTTCGACATCCTATGGGATCCTGGGGTTTGCAGTTTAGGGAGGGGCCTTTGGGGAGAGGAGGAAGCAGAGGCCCGTGAGGCCCCTCCCTAAACTGCAACCCCAGGATTCCATAGGATGTTGAAAGTGGAATCATAGCACTATAACAGTCTAGTGCAGAAATGGCCTTAGACCAATGTATTAGTAACATGTGCCTCACTCCATATACCCTATGCAATAAACTCAGTCTATGAAAAGTTATGCTACAAACTTTTTTCTCTCAGGAGGGCTCAAAGGTGTTGCAAGACCCCTTTTCTTCCTGATACAGACTTAACTCAGCTGTTTCAGATCAAGTCTGACCTTGGAACAGTGGTTCTCAACCTTCCTAATGCCACGACCCTTTAATACAGTTCCTCATGTTGTAGTGACCCCCAACCATAAAATTATTTATTTATTATTTACATTGTCTCCCCCCCCCCGGCAAAGGCTGCCTTGCCAGCAAGGAATGGGGGGGGGCGGGCAGGGAGGGAAAGAGGAGCCGCGCTTCTCCCTTGGGGGAAAAACTCTGAGAACCCCTCGGGCTCTGCTTCTGCTTTGCTCTCGTTTCTGCTGGGGGGGGGCAGTGTGGGAAAAGTTTCCAAAGTGTCGACCCTGGCCGGGGGGGAGGGGAGGAATCCCAGCACCTTTGTCTTTTGTGCCAGGCGCAGGTCACCCCCCTGGAAAAGCGCCGCCATGTGGCCCCCTGGCCCTTCCACAGCGCCCCCCTCCATGGCGAGTGGGGCAGGGGCTGTGGCGAGGAGGGGGCCTGCCCCCCGTGCTGCCACCGCCCCCCTAAGCTGGCTCGCCAGACGGAGGTTCTCCCGGTAGTGGAGAAGGGGAGTGATTTCAGTCCCTTCTGAACGGGGGCAGGAGGATATGAGTGCATGGCTCGAACTTGCGCACCACCACCGAGGAGGGAATGGAGCCTAAGACCATCAGAAATATGTATTTTCCGATGGTCTTAGGCGACCCCTGTGAAAGGGTCGTTCGATCCCAAAGGGGTCGTGACCCACAGGTTGAGAACCGCTGCCTGGGAAGCTAAACAGGGTCAACTGGGATTAGTACTTGGGTGAGAGACTGCCAACAAATACTAGGCTCTGTAGGCAAGACTTCAGAGGAAGGAACTGTCAAAACCACCTCTGAGTATTCCTTGCCTAAGGAAAATCCTGTGGAATTCATGCAATTATCATAGGTCAACAGGTGACTTAAAGCCATGTACACATGCACATGTTGCTAATCTGTCATGCTTAAGATAACATGCAAACAGTCATGTTAATTTGCCAGGGCTTTCTTTAAAGAGAAAGAAAAGAAATCGAAGGCAACCAGTAGCTCTGATGCGTCAGTTACGATCCCATACTTTAGTGTGGGATTGGTTAGACTAGCTGGCATGTTATTGTGGCCAATATTTATTACCTGTCATTATAATTAATGGCTTTTCTGAATGAACCTGGGAGGCAGTAGAGGAACAGGAGAGAGGAAGGTTCCACAAGACTGACGTGTTGCTTTCTATTCAGCAGGCCCATTGCTGAAGAGGTCCAGGAAGCGGTAAGAAAAACTAAGGGTTATTATTAATATTTTGCTGGAGGAAGGAATGGGAGTCACCAAAAATGCTAGTGGTGGGATGGTGAAATGAAGTAGACCTGTATGGAAGGACAACATGCTGGAGGGTTTGTGGTTTACCTTTTCTCATAGTTTTTTTTAAAAAACTTTTGCATCCTGTAAAATTTTATCTATGTTTGTTTTAACTGGGTAGAAGCCAAGATGTATATGAATACAGTTAACACCATCATTCTCACAACAGCAGCCACAACAACTGTGGAGAATCCAGAACAAGCGCCTGTCTTCTTTTAGTTTCCTAGACATCTCTGAGATGTACCTGCCCCTTTTTTTTCCGAAATCAAATTGGTCAGAAGTCCATTTCCTTTGGAAAGGGAATCTCTTTCATGTCCCTGAATGGAGCACCCCCTCAAAAATAGCATTAAAATAGATAATTGCACGTTTTGGGGCCTTGGAATTCTGTCCCAACAACCAAGCTGCTCACTCCGTTTGTACAACAGTCCCGGAGATGTAGTTGCATCTCTGCTCTCCCCCACGGAGAATATGAGTGTTATGCAACAATGCAATTCACCTTTACATGATTGTAAATCAGGTTTGTTGCTGTTGTTGTGTGCCTTCCAGTCATTTCTGAGTTATGACAGCTCTGAGGCAAGCCCATCATGTGGTTTTCTGGGGCTGAGAGTGTGTGACACACCCAAGGTCACCCAGTGGGTTTCCATGGCCAAGCAGGGAGTTGGTCTCCAAGACTGTAGTTCAATACTCAAACCACTGCACAATGCTGGCTCTTAAATAACTAACAAGATGTTTGCCAAAGTTTTTCATAGAATCATAGAATCATAGAAATGTAGAGTTGGAAGAGACCACATGGGCCATCCAGTTCATCCCCCTGCCATGCAGGAACACCCTCAAACAAAAGAAATTCTCAAAATGGTATGTTATCATCAAAAACATGCAAATGCTTCTGTAATGACAGCCAGTGGGACAAAAACGTTTAAAAGACTTCATTGCTGCATGGCAGAATGAAGTGGGTTTGCATAGATCGAGGGAGGTACTGGTACTACTCTACTCTGCTTTGGTTAGACCTCATCTTGAATACTGTGTCCAGTTCTGGGCACCCCAATTCAAGAAGGACCTGGTCAAGCTGGAGCAAGTCCAGAGGAGGGCGACCAAACTGGTGGGAGGCATGGAAGCCATGAAGCCCTATGAGGATAGACTTAGAGAGCCGAGTATGTTTAGTCTGCAGAAGAGAAGGTTAAGAGGAGACATGAGAGCCATGTTTAAATATTTGAAGGGATGCCATGTAGAGGAAGGAGAGGGCTTGTTTTCTGCTGCTCCAGAGACCAGGACAAGGAGCCATGGATTCAAGCTGCAGGAAAGGAGATTCCACCTGAACCTCAGGAAGAACTTCCTGACAGTCAGGGCTGTCCAGCAGTGGAATCTGCTGCCTCGGAGTGTAGTGGAGGCTCCTTCCTTGGAGGTTTTTAAGCAGAGGCTGGATGGCCATCTGTCGGGATTGCTTTGAGGGTGTTCCTGCATGGCAGGGGGTTGGACTGGATGGCCCCTGGGGTCTCTCCCAACTCTACATTTCTATGATTCTTAATATGTATACTAACAGGAATTAGAGATGGAGGAGGAGCCCAATGGCATTTATCTGGATCCACAGAGCAGGCTGTGCTTCCTAACTCTTTTCTTCTGCTGGAATATCAGCTTCTGGATAACTGTTGAGAGAGGAGACCAGTGGATCCAGATGTATAAAATGACCCATAGAATATTTTTCATATACGGTAAGTCGAGGGAAGTGAAGTGGTTAGGGGAAGAGAATGATTTTCCACCAAAAGCTAAAGAACTGCAGGGCAGACCAGCAGAAAGGCTTGAGTCCTGCTGTGTTCAATCTACCTTGACTCTGAAAATCTATATCAGACAAGGAAGCTGTTGGAAGTTCTGATTTTGTATTGTTTTTTTAAAAAAGGCTTTTAGTATTTAAAACCAAATGCTGCCCTCTGCAGCAAAGAACTCAATTTGCAGCAATAACCCACTGAGCTGAGAAAGAAGGGATACAGTAGTATAAGAATAGCATTTGTGAATGGAATTTGTCTTACAGGGATTGGAAATTGCTCATAAGAAATGCTAATGCCTAGTGTTGTGGGGACGAAGGAGAGATTAGAAAAGCCAAAGAGAGCCAAGAATAAACAACTTTTTTTGTGTTTACTTGCATGTTCTTGGCTCTATAAAACAATTCTTAATTCTCTGGCTTCCTAGAATCCATCCAAAACTTATTCAGAGTAGCATGCCCTCCATTTCATAGGGGAAAAATGGGACATGTTTGGCCAAGCAACATGAAGGTGTGGTCAATATGGCAAAATTTATTAATGAGGAGACTGTAGCAGTTTGCTTTTGCCAGAGCCTACTGGGAAGGGGAAGACTCCTCTCCTTTTTCCCCTCTCTCTTGTGCTGAATTGACTCTGTGCAAATTCCTTTTGTACTTTGAACTCAATGTGTAGCAAGTGAAGGAACCTGAGGGCAAAAAGGGAAAAGAGGAAGAGGAGAGAGAAACTGGGACATTATAGTCTTATATGTCATAGTATTCCATGCTGATGTTGTACCTGCAGTCTGTGATGCAAAAAGAAAAGGGATGAAGAGGGAAGAGAAAAAAGGCATATTTTTTCTTCCTGGGAGGAACTTCATGCTAAAGGAGAGTTAGTTAAAATAGGTGTTGGGATGGCAACCAGTGCCATCAACTAAACCTTTCAGCCTAATGTTAGCGTGGAGTTCCAGTCCACCCTCTGCCCTTGTGATATTGCATATACGCACAGTAGGTTTGTTTTCTGCCTACCTTGCAACTATCTAGCTCTGCAGGAATGTGGTAGTGTTAGAAATATAAGACAGGGATGTCGGCTGGAGCTGGGTCAGTCAGGATTTGGATGCTTTACATAGATAATCCTGGTTATGTTTACCTTCTGTTTAATAGATCATTTCTGCATTATATCCTTGTACTGCTGAGAATGCTGTGTAGGAATATGGGAAAGCTTGCATACAGACACAACGTGTCTACGGTGGTAGCAGTTACTCAAGGGTGGTACTGTTCAGTGAGGTGATTAGATGAATAAAGTGTCATGAAAGAACAATGAGGACATTTAGAAGACCCTAACATGTGATGCCATAGCAGTGGAACAGGAGAAAGTCCTCACTGTTGGTAGCAGTGGTGGAATAGGTAGAAATCTTACAGATTGGCTATGCAATAAAGTAGAGATGGATGAAATGCAACCTTCTGAATGTCGTTGGGCATTCCAGCATCCCAGCCAGTACAGCCAATAGCTAGGGCTGCTGAGAGTTGCAGTCCAACCACATCAGTAGGCCTGCATTTTGCTTGTGATGGACATTTTTCTGTTTGCAACACAGGACTTCCTCCAAGAGTGGATTGTCCTTTTGATAGTCTGCCAACCTCAGTAAAGTGGACTTCATGGCCAGCCTACAGTGTCTGTGCATCAGTGATCTCCTGAGATGACCCAGAGACCCTTTTGCCTGTCTGACGCCAGTGCGGTGTGTCAGAGCAAAGCAGTCAGGGAAACCCAGACCTCCAGCATCATCCCCAAGAGCAGAGACAGAGCTGGCCTCATCAGATTCCAGGAAATCAGTCTCCTTGTTCAGTAAACAAACAGTCTCTGCTTATCTTTTGACGTCCTGCTGAAGGCCTGGCAGGGCAAGGCCGGGAGCTCACGAGGTCATCCTCTCAGAACAGATGCAGTTCTGTCATGGCCATCCTTCTCAGAGAAGCTGATTCCCTTCCCAAGCTATAGGAGCATCTGCCAGAAGCAAGAAGTCTGCAGGTTCTTTGCCCCCTTGCAGAGCTTGGAAATATTACTTTTGGGGGGACATCAGTTCCTGACTGTGCTGGCTGGAGATATTCTGTAGTTTCCCTCCTTCCAAAAGTGATTTTTCCATTGCTGTGATTGCGCTCTCTATTTCAGCCGAGTAGGCATTTTGGGTTTCCCTGCCCGTGTGGAAGAACTGCAACTCCTGTCAGACGTGCCTTGCAGAACCATGGATGATGGTAGTTGTAGTCTAACAAGGGCTGGGGGCCCAGATGTCCCCCACAACTGATCTAACCCTTCTGTAATACCTTAATGGGAAGGCATTCAAAATATTGTACATCAAACTCACTTGTAAGGAAATGGATAAAGGTCTCTCACATTGTGTGCGATGGGAATCACAGTCCAACAATAGCTGGAACATTGCCTATCCCAGGAGAAAAGGGACCCTAAGCAAGAAGGACCCCTTTCAGTATTCTTTCCTCCTCCTGCATACACCAGCTGGTATTCTGTTGGCGAAATCATGCATAAGTTGAACTACACATCCAGGGCAAATTATTTACCACAGTAGAGACAACATATTCTACCCACAGTGGCAGAAGCAGAGTTGTGCATACAGCAATGTTGCTCATTGCAGTGGTGCATTTCACATTACGATTGCACATTGTAGTTGTGCGTCTCATATTGTGCTTCCAGTCACACATTGTGTATTGAACAATGTCATCCAGCCATGGAAGTATTGTGCAATATTGCTATGGCGTGTGCAAATTGTGTAGCACTGTTGCAGCGTATATGCACATATAGATATGCACACAGAGGGGATGTTGGAATACAGCCACAATGTGGGTAGCTTCTATGTTCATGGAGCAGTGAATCCCTCTGGGTTCCCACGTGACTTTCAAAAGAACTATATGAGGTTCTGAAACTATTGGAGGATTGGGTTCTACATCTTGGATAGCTCCTTAAATTTCATACGAAAACCCAGAGTAGGCTCACATCTCCACTGGGATTGGAGAAACCAGCCTCCCCTGAACAAGTGTCTCAAGAAATACACAATCAAGTCTTTCAAGTTGGCAGTGAAATACAGCTAAATGTAAGGATTCAAGAGCCAGCATGGTGGACTGGATCGAGTGTTGAAATTACAGCCCCGGAGTCCAGGCTTCAAATCCCTGCTCAGCCCTTGAAACCCAATTGGTGACCTTAGGCAAGTTACAGTGTCTCAGCCTCAGAGAAAGGCAAAGGCAAGCCCTCTCTGAAAAAGTCTTGCCAGGAAAAACCCAATGATGGGGTTGCCATAAGTTGGAAACAACCTGAAGGCAAGGAACTACACAAGAATTTGAAAAAAGACGTCTAGTGCCTAGCCTTTTCCTCTCAGTTTCTGCATATGCTTTCTGACCGTCACTTTCTCTCTCACAAAGTGATCTCATGAGCCTCTTTGTTAGCAAAATGCTTGCCTTTCACTCTGCGATGGAGCGGAGGCAGCGAGCTGGGGGAGGCACATGAAACAGTTTGGAACAAGAAGGCAAGGTCAGTCGTATGCCATATATCTCAGGCTCTCATGGAACCAAAACAGACATGAAGAGATTGACCTGGAGAGTCAAGCCAAGGCTGAGGCTGGGGGCAAGAAAGGCTTGCAAAACTGTGTAGAATCAAAGCACAGGGCTCTGAGCCAGAGGAATTTCTTGAGAACATGATAGATAATGCAGAACAATGAAAGTGATTGGGGGGGGGGATTGTTGGAACAACTTTCCTCTGACAAAAGCTTATAGCCAGGGGTGCTGCTGAGATCCACCCTGGAAACTGCTGGTATCCAGTTTTCCCTGGTTTTGAAGGAATGACTTTCTCATGAGGCCGGACAGGTGGGAAGGATTCCCTGCTCCTTAAGTTTACAGGGAGAAATTGACATATAGATCTGGGGAGAATATTGACTGGAATTCAATTGATGTGCGCCAACCAAAGTAGGCCCATTATGGAAATTGTTGGCTGTTTCTGCACTACGCTCTTATAGTGCTATTATTCCACTTTCAACATCCTGTGGAATCCTGGGGTTTGCAGCTTCCTGAGGCCAAAGAACTCTCTGGCTGAAAAATTCTGAATTCTCCCTAAATTGCAAACCCCAGGATTCTGTAGGATGTTGAAAGTGGAATAACACTGTGGTGCGGAAATGGCTGTTGAATGCGTGACTCAACGCAGGTAAATCCAGTCGATTCAGTGGCTCTGATTTACTCAAAGAGAACAACAGGATTTAGAAGCTCGTGTTGTGGTTTGAGTATTGGACAAGGACTGTAGGAGACCAGGGTTCCAATCCGGCTCAGCCATGGGAACCCATTGGGTAACCTTGGCCAAGGCACACTCTCTTGGACTTAGTGGAAGGTAACAGCCAACCTCCTTAGAATAAACCTTGCCAAGAAAACCTTAGTATAGGGTTACACTAACCGCAAACAATAGGATTTAGGCTGCTGGGTTGCTTTTGAAAATGATGGATGATGAGACAAGGGACGGAAATAAAAGAGAAGCACATTTTGGCAAATGCAAAATGCTTCCTGGGATTTGCAGTTTAGAGAGGCATTTAGAATTCTCAGCCAGAGAGCTCTCTGGCCTCAGTAAGCTACAAACCCCAGAATTCCACAGAATGTTGAAAGTGGAATAATAGCACTACAACAGTGCAGTGCAGAAAGGCTCATCAATCAATCCCATTGATTCAATGGTTCTAGTCTAGCCTGGACTATCACTAGGAATTGGACCCATGAGGCTTTCTCTTCTTCTCTTTGCTTGGTTGTGGCTGATAGGAGACAAACAACTACCGTGCAGCCTTGCAAAAGATGGCAGACGATATCCTCTCCCTCCGCCGCCACGTCACCAATCTGGAGGCCGAGAACAGCACCCTGAGACGCAACCTCGCCATGCACGAGGATGTGGGGCGGGCCCTGTTCAACGACATTGACCTAGATGTCATGACCAAGGCAGAAATAGTGGACAGAATACGTAAGGAAACTCTACCTCTTCCCACTTCCTAACTGAGTAGGATCTCAGGTTTTAAGAGATGAAAAATTTCCCAGCCTAAGATTTTGTGGAGCTGCTGCTCCGGTTAGAATGGACAATAGTGGAGTAGATGGCAGAATGGGTATAATGTACAGTTGTCCCCCATAAAGCAGATCCATCCATTCTCATCTTTGCCCCTTTAAATTCAGAACTGGGGCACGAGCCGAGAAGCTCTTCGTATTCCACTTGAAAAAAGAGCCTTCACTTTCAAGGAGCAAAGGTTTGGCTTAGTGAGGTTTTCCCTGGATTCTCCTTTTTCTTTTTCCTCTGTTTTAGTGGCCCTCAAGCAAAAACTGTCTTCTGGAGCTCGAGAGATGGCCAAGATGAAGGACCGGGTGCAAAAGTTGCAGAATGAGCTCATTCGGGTGAGTTCCTTCTTGTGATTGTAGTGACCAGTGGCTTCTATGCGAGCAAAGGGTGGATCCACTCTGGCTTTTAGTCTGAATTTCATGGTATTGAACCTATTTGGGGGGATAGATTTCAGCACCACGGACAATTCCTTCAAAATTTCCACTAAAACCCTTGAGACATTCAGCTGGCCCTCTTTCCTGCTCTCTTTCTCCTGAGCTTACTATTTCAGCTGGCCTTTAGCTCTTCCTTCCTGCAGCAGAAGGGGTTTTTAATGAGTTGTGATGTGCTTTTATCTTTTTTACTGTTGTTACATTTTAAACATGTTATTTTTAACGGCGAGTTTTTAGTGGAATTGTTTATTTTTTTTTCAACTTTTGTGTTAAAACCTTTTTAACTGAGCTTGGTTTTAATTTGTTGCAAGCTGCCTTGGATTCGGTGTTGGGAGAAAGGTGGAATATAAATTGATTGATTGATATTGGTTGATTGAATGTAGAATGAATTTGGTGGTCCTAATGAAATGGAAACCACCAGCACATTACAAGCTTCATTTATCAAGGAATATTGTAGAAAGTTACTCTACTGAGCTAGGAAATCCATTGAGATTTGGTAGGAAAGATGCCTGAGCAGGTTATCAATTAACCTGTTTCCAGAGCTTTCTGGGGAGTTGATCCAAGTGGTTTTTCCATTCTAGCTCAATGTTTGTATTCTTCTGCAAGGATCCATCACTATCTGTTTTCATATTGCTGGAGGGATTCTGGTCACATCCAAGCCTCTCCAAGCTTAGGAAAGAAATTTCTTTGGACTACAAACTTGGAGCAGCCATGCTCGTTGTGGAATTCTGGGAGTTGTAGTTCAAAAGTCTTTTGTCCTAGGTCCTCCACAAGGAATTGCTCACCTTCTGCATTGAGGACTCTGGTCTGATCCCGTCTCCCAACTCCTCTTTGTTTCTCTCCCACCAGAAAAACGACAGAGAAAAGGATCTAGTGATGCTACAACGAGCTCATCAGCAGCAACAGATGGTACTGAGGAAATACCAGGCCAAGATAGCCAGGATGCAAGCACTGGAAGATGCTGTGAAGCAGCAGGAAAAGGTGAATCAAAGCATACAATCTTTGGGCAATATCCTAGCAAGTGCAGCCACTGACATAAAGGTACTTGCTGCCTGAAAAGGCCATCTCTCTCTGCCTGATGGTAGTCCAACCCTATGTATATAAATAGCAACAGAGGAGGGGGCTTTCTTATGTGTGGCCCCATTGTTCCATTCATTTCTTAGTTGCCTTTCAAGTCTGAAGTCTCCCCAAGCCACAAGAGTTAGGGGAGACAGCCCTTTTCACCTAGGCCATTTCCACCCTACACTATTATAGTGCTATTATTCCACTTTCAACACCCCATGGAATTCTGCAGTTTGTAGTTTCTTGAGGCCAAAGAGCTCTCTGGCTGAGAATTCTAAAGGCCCCTCCTACACTGGAAACCCTGGGATTCAATAGGGTGTTGAAAGTGGAATAATAGCACTATAACAGTGTAGTGCGGAAATGGCCCTAAGAAAAAGTCCCAGTAGACACTTTTCTCCTCTGTGGCTATTTGGCCTTCCATTGGTGCTCCCTGGCTTCTCTCCAGAGGTCAAGTATTTGCCATCTGGAATAGGACACAGAGCAAATGAGTGCATGCCTGCCATATTTAGCTACTCTTTTACTCTCAAGAAAACACACAGGCTTTTCCCATGGTATTTAATGGGATATAGGAGGCATAACTTACAACTGTTGTTGGAGCTCATGATTTACAACACACACTTGGTTAAATAGTGGTACACACTTTTCCACTTGCACAATGCCCATGGGTGGATTCTCCATGTCTATCCCTCTCCCAAACGTCCTGCATTTCCCAAGGAACTTTCTTCCCATAATTTGATCTAAAGCATTTCCTTATCTCTGGTGTTATCTTTATCTCCGAGTATCTTACTTAACACTGGGCAGATGCCTTGAGGCAGTCTTTTCCCAACCTATTCTCTTTGATCCCTTTTCACTGGGCTGAGATTCCCAGACCTTTTCCCTTGATATGCAATACATTGTTACCCACAGTTCTAGCCTACGTACTCTAAAGCTCATACATAGTAAATCACTTGTTGATTGCTATCACTTAAGTAAACGGAACTGTGCCTTGCCAGCCTGGCTGAACACTCCCTTACAGCTAACATTCAGATATTAATGGAGGTTAAACATAGAGCATATGGTGGCTTGTGACACACGATGCTCATGCAAACCCTGTGTTACATCAAGAGGGTAACTAGCTACAACAGTGTCTTATATTAGCATAATCTACAGGCATGCATAATTGTGGGTGAACCACACTATCAACATGTCATGGAGCACAGCCAACATGACAACACCTATATTTGCACATAGTGGTTCCAGTCTTGAATACCGCCTGCCTCCTATAATTGCTTCTTGAGCATCCATTAGAATCATAGAGTTGGAAGAGACCAGAGAGGCCATCCAGTCCAACCCCCTGCCATGCAGGAACCCCCATCAAAGCATTCCCAACAGGTGGCCATCCAGCCTCTGCTTAAAAACCTCCAAAGAAGGAGACTCCGCCACCCTCCATGGAGGCAGCATATTGCACTACCAGACAGCTCTGACCGTCAGGAAGTTATTCAATATAGTACATTTTGTTTTAGTGTTGTTGAGCTTTAATGGTGATAAAGATCTGTGGCAATCAGATGTATCTCTTGCTAGTATGATGGAGAGCACACAGGGCCAACCACAGATGTTTTGCTACCTGAGGCAAGGGCTGAAGTGAAGCCCCTAGCTCCAGTTTCAGTTACAGAAACAAACTAGAACAGTGAATTTTACTTTCATGCTGGTTATTCTCCACTTTCTTGGAGCATATAAAATAGTTTAAGGGTATAGCCCCAGCCTCTGATACGAGGAAATGGTTGGGAGACTCAGAAGAAACAACCAATAGGCTGCTATTGAATGTTGCATGTTGTTGACTCACACTGAGGGCAACCCCAGTCTAGGATGTACCAGGGATAAGATGGAATGGCTGAATTCTTCTTGGCTGAACTCCCTCGCTTTCTTCAACCAAAGGTGATTGAGAGGATGGAGCGGATGTTGGAAGAGAAGATGAGCGACCGATTCAAGGATGCAACCCCATTGTCAGACTTACCCCGAGGAACAGGTAACTGGTTTGCAATGCCTGCCCCTCCTATACTTGAAACATCCTTCCTTCTGTTCAGAAAAGAACTTGGGAACATTAGTTTTTTTAGATTGTTTCTTACAGAACCCTTTGGCCAGTGGCCATGCTGACTGGGAGATTCTTGGATTTAAACTCCAAAAAGGTAACATTTCTAAGTTCTGGTTCAGTGAGCTGAGATGGAGGAATCTTGGGGCATTGATCCCATGTTACAGCAAAAAATAGGCTTGCATTTACCACTTGCATTATTGATTTATTCAATTCAGTTCAATTTGTAACCTGCCTTTCTTCCAATATGGGACCCAATATGGGTCACAATATAATTTAAAACAATATACAGTCAATACTGGACTTTTTTGAGCTACAGGCCCCAGAATTCCCATGGCCAGCAACCACATTGGTTGCAGTTTCAACTGAACTCAATTTTCCTGGTCCCTTTTCGTGGCAGGTGATGTTTCCATTCTTCTCTCTCTTTTGCTTGACCATCCTCTTTCTTGTGTGCCCCCCCAGGCCCTGGGGACAGCTGGCCAAGGGATCTCTACTCCACGCTGCTGATGGAGAACATGAGGCTACGGGACGAACTTGGGAAGACCTCTCACCGTTCCCCCATCACCCTGCAGCAGCAAGCCTTACCAGTAAGAGGCTGCATGTCAGCCAGCATTTCTGACATGCATAATTCCTTTAGCAGAGCTTTAATGCTTAGCTAATGGCTTAGTTAGATATTCAGCTGAAATGTATTGAATGATCCCAATTAATTAGACCACAGTTTATAATTTGGTCCAGAGCAGTCTTAAAAAAGTAGAAATGGCTGAAATGCAAAACCCTGGGTATGTATGTATGTATGTATGTATTATTTATCTATTTGCGTATATACCCAGCATTGCCCAGGATTTTATTTTCTCACAGGTAATACTTGTTAGAAAGATTTGAGATCCTGTGTCTCCAATTACCCAAACTCTCTTGTCCAGTACCTGTACTTTTCCCCATATTCCCCAATCTAATCTGTATTCAGTGTTATTAGCATACAGAAGCTGCATTCCTGAGGGAAATACACTGTCCTCCTTCTTGCTGTTAGGCCTTGTCTCCATAGCAACTGGCTTATTCAGAGCTCTCTGGCTAAGAATTCTAAAGGCTCCTCCCTGATTTGCAAACCTCAGGGTTCCATAGAATGTTCTTAGGCAGTTAATCATATGAGAGGTCTTAGCCTGATACAGCCAAACAAACTTTGACTTTTATATACTAGATTATTATATATATTATTACTGTATATATGTTACATATTATAAACACAGATATAAGTACAGGCTTCCCTAACTTATCTGACGGGTTAGGAACTGAAGCACTGTTAGAAAATGGAACTGGTTGAAAAGTGGAACCCACATACTGTACTCTAGGGAGTAGGAAGGACTTACGGAGACTCACTTGGGACTGACCACACCCATGCTGCTTGCAAGGTCTTTCAGCCGGCTTGGTGCCTTTTTTCCCCTTCTTGTCTTACTTTGCAAACAGCACGTACAGAGGAGCAGTCCCAAGTGGGTCTCTGTAGGCAAGAAGAACTGATGAAAGAACAGAGCCCCCGTCAAATTAATGGAACACATCCTTAATTTGTAAGTATCAAAAGAGCAAGTCATGAAGTAATGAGGCATCAAAAAGTGGGGGCTTCCTGTATTATAAGCACAAATACTGCATAAGACAAGGGACGCACCGTGAATGACTTCTACAGTATGCAGTACAGTCCACAAGATGGTGCTAAGTCGATTGAAAGAAAACAAGCAATGCATGGTTACAAATGCATCTTGCAAACATGACCAAAGACTGGGCCGGTTTCTGGGTATAACTCAAACCAGTTGAAAGCATGGGTCATCAAAAAGCAGGTTGTTGAAAACCACAGGGGGAGAAGGGGAATGCCTGTATTGTATGGAATTCTGTTTCTGCTCTTTCCCATGATGTTTTGCTCTGTCCGGGTCATAATCTTTTAATCCTTCCTATAGGACGTGTTTTCTGCTGGCACTGAAAAGCTCTCATTAATTTCAAAACTGGAAAAGGCTGAGGCACGCATCCATGCTCTGGAATGCCAGGTAATGGCCTTCTTTCCTCTATTATTACTCCTTATATTAGTTTTTCATAAGAGTGGTTCCTTCCGGATTTCCCACGGTGTCCCTCTGAATTGGACCCAATCCAAGAGTGAACCAACCATCGTCTCATTTCCGCTTCCCCCAACCAGCATCCCCAGGTGTATTAGGCAGCAAGTACCATCATCCCCCAGCTCTGCTGACCAGCTCTGGGCAACTATGTCTGTCTACCATTTCCATTTCCCGCAATGCCTTCAGTGTTGTATTGCATCAATAGCACTAGATGTTGGTGGTAGTCCTGGCTGTTCAGATGGCAGCTGATAAAATTTTAAAAAAGGTTTTGTTTTGTAAATGTGTGAATCAGCAACAAATGTGCAAACCTCGGAGACACCAGTTGATCAGAGCTTGGAAATACTACTTTTTTAAAAAAGGAACTCATTCCGATATCAAGGCCTTCCGAGAGAATTCTATATTTTTGTCACAATTTTAAGGGTAACTTTTGTTTTTTCATTATTCAAAAGCAGAATTTGGTAAAGTCTGGACTACTTCACAGGCTTGTCAAGAGATTCTAAAAGTTTTTTCCATGCTCTGGTCCAAAGCAACTAAGATAACTTATCATTTCAACTTATCATATTAAAAAAAAAAAAGGCATCAGAATGCTACAAGCTGGTAGCCTGTGGTAAAAAAAATCATTCTGAAATAGTGAGCCTGCAATCCCCCAACTATAAAAGTAACTTGTGACAATTAGAACCGTACCACCACTACCAATTGAATTACATTTATATCAGAGGAAGAATGAACTTATTCCTTGTCATTCTACAGTTATAGCGTAACTTATTGTATTGCACTTTATTTATTTATTTATTTATTTACATCCTGCCATTTTGTGGGACTCAAGGCAACTTACGACACTTAAAATGGACATAGCTAAAAATCTACCTCATACCAAAGTTTAAAAATATACAATAAAATATCAATAGTTTAAGATCAGTCGTTAAAGCCTGCCTTTAAGAACACAAGAACTTGACAGAGAGGTAGCCATAATCTAGTTATGCCATTGTCATTTGTAAGCTCTGGCTGGAATTTTGCAGCAGTTACTCCAGTTACTTTCTTTCCAGAAAGTTGTGGAAGGAGGTATTGCGTACCTCTTTCTGCCCCCCCTTTCTCTGGCCAGTAATTGGCGGTGTGAGCACCCCATGTGTCATTAAAAGCTGCATTGCACATTACCCTGCAATCAGAAGTAGAAACCTAGCGGAAGTTGCTTCCTGGCAGAACTTTAGGTGCCATGTTGAATCTTAGCCTCTGTGCACATGCACACGTGTGAATCAGCTCTGAAAAAGAGTGTTAGCCTAGGATATACTGGCTGGTTAGGCTGAGTATTTCTTCTCGTTGTCACAGCTGGAGGAATCTGCCAGAAAGTGGGGACGGGAGAAGCAAAGCTATAACAATCGGCTTCTAGAACAAGATCTGGGATTCATCAGGTCTCCATCCTCTCTCATACTCCAGGATAACTTGCTGGTGAGTAAGGGGAGCATTATATTATAAGCAGTCATGTTGATCTGGGTAAGGTAAATAGATATTTTGGGCACCTCTGACAGAGACATCAGTGCATACAGGACTGGTCCAAGATATTTTGCCAACTAAGGTGAAGGACAGTCTGCAATGCAGATATGGAGTTCCCATGTTTCCTCTGGGTTTTAGTCCAGTCTTTAAAGGAGGAATCCAAAGTGATGAAACGTTTTTTCAAAACAGAAAGGATAGCACATTTAAAATTCAGCCTAAAACCCAAAATGGATTCACCATCCCACTGACATTAGAGCGAACAGCTGCCACTAACAAGATGCTTCCTCCTTCTCACCCTAAATTCCATTTCCACTTGCAAAAGCCAACCAGACTAGCAGTGGAATCTTATTTACTTTTTTTAAAACTACAGCTCCCAAAATCCCTCATCTACAGGCCATGCTGACTAGGGTGCTCTGGGAGCTTTGACAAGGAGGAGCAATTTACCCAAGTGTTGACTTCATCACGGATGATGAGACATTGTCCTCCACCACACCAGGGGGCAGCAGTTTATTGTTGTGAAGAAGAAATGGTGTGTGTGTGTGTGTGTGTGCATAGCAGGAGGTGGGCTGGAAAATGTATGCCAACCAGACCTCTTTGAGGAAAGTACAAGGATAGAAATACAACACTGAATAAAGTTGTGCTGGATGCAAAATAGATTTTAGGATTGCACCGAGTGTAGCTTTGCGAGGGGAGCACTTTGGGAGGAAATAAAGATGTCAGCATCCAGTCAATAAGAACTGGTAGGCGTTGTGGTGAGCTCCCCCTTTGAAAATTTCAGCTCCCAAAGAAAATTCAAAAGAGGAGAGTGGGTTTTCCCTCTAAATTCCCAATCCTGGTCCACGTACATATTTGGTGAGAACTTTCAGGCTGCTAGACTCAGAGTATGAAAAAGTTATCTTTTGTACTACAACTCCCAGATTTCCCCAGCATGGCCAGCTGAGCAATTGTGGAGATATGGTCCAAAAGCTAACCTGGACTCAAGCTCATTCAAACATACTTAGGTCAGGAGGCTGTAACGTTTCTAGCTCATTGTTGCACCCTGCTCCCACACCTACAGGACGAGAAGGAAAGGAGAGGGGATGAAGATGAGACCACCAGCAAGGGCCGTACAGTGAGGAACAAGTAGCCCCGTGCTGAGCCTGCTCCATTCGCAGGTCAGTTCATTGGTCAGCCCTCTTGGGCTGGTCAGCTTAGGACCTCCATCCTTTCCATTGTCCAGAGATCAAATTTCAGTTTCAGAACCTCAGAGGGGGTGATATCATGACAGACCGAAAGATGGGAAATCTGTTCCATGTAAGATCAAGAGAGGGTTAAGCTATCATGTAGGGCTCAGAAAATCTGTTCCACAAAATACTGTGGAAGGAGAATAATACAACCAGCTGGTGTGATTCTCTTTTAAAACAAGAAGGAGACCCCCCACACTTTTTTTGCCCATTTTTTGAAAAACTACAGGTGGGTAGTGTGGTCTCATCACCCCCTGTTGTAAGCAAAAGGCCTTTCCTGGGCCTAAAATGACCAGGGGGAGCTAAAAACATGGCAAACCCCTTATCCCCAGAGAGCATTAGAGAATTGCTATTTTGTGGGAGAGGGATGTGTTGGAGACATGACCCTCTGAGGTCTCCTGGGAGAGAAATGCAGCCCCTTGTTTTCTGCCAGGTGCTCACTTCTGGCCTAAATAAACCTTTAGGGTGGGAGGAAAACCACTGTGGAGCAGGGAAGATGGGGATTTTGGACACCTTATTGATGTCTGTTTTCTCCCTTTCTCAGAAGACTCATCCATATTCACCAACCCATGCCAAGAAACATCAGAGCCTCCATCCTCTACCATAGCTTGGCAGGACCGGTGGCATCTCACATCCTATGTTGAGACAGATGACAGTGCAAAATATATGTGCCCACTCACCCACCCTACCCCTCAAGTTTACAAGCTGAAACTAGCCTTCCCTCAAAAGCTGTATTAAAGTCTTGGCACTGGTTTTGTGCATGCTGTCAGCTTGCAAAGTCAATGGATTCCAGCTAGAGGAAATCTATCTGGGAGGAAGGAGAAAGAAGACCAGAATTGGAGACTCACAGGGGAGGGATACTATCTTGGAGAAGCCTTTGAGAATGGAAGCAGGAGCAGTGGGTACAATCCTCCACCAAACAGGTTTGGTATCTTGGATAGCACCTTCAAAGTCTGGAGTAAAATCCTTGGTGGATTCACCCCACACAGAGATTGGGAAACCACCACCAAATAGAATAACCCACCATCCACATTTGTTGCGTTCTGTTGAAAGTTAAACCAGGATAATGGAAGTTCTCATAGAGCCAGCGTGTTGCAGTGGTTTGAGCTTTGGGCTATGATCCCCAAGACAAGGGTTCAATTTCCTGCTCATCCACGGAAGCCCACTGGGTGACCTTGGCTATGTCACACACTCTCAGCCCCAGAAAACCCTGTGATTGGGTCCCCTTAAGAGTTGCTATAAGTCAGAAATAACTTGAAGGCACACAACACCACCAATGGAATCTGTGGCCCATCAGATGTTTGTTGAACTCTAGAGCAATTGAACAAGAGCAATAGAGCAAGGCCCAGGAAGGTGGAGAGGGAACAGATGCGTATCTAAAGCACCCTTCTGTAACCTGGACCCTTTGATGAGATGTTTCAGCCAACATGCTTCCATAAGGATTCTGGGCTTTGCAGTTCAGCCTGTCTGGAAGACTCAAAACTGTGTGGGTGTTTCCACATTGCTTGAAAAGGAGAAAATGTGTCATAAAAAGGGCAAACATTTTGCATCAATATTTGGGTCAGATTTGCTTAATGCAATTTTATTGTACATAAGATGAAACATTTGGAAGGTTTACTATAACTGAAGTAGAAATACAATACATATTCTCCACACCTATACTGGGCAAGATTGTGACCAGGTGACCTGTAGGTTTGTCAGCGAATTCAGCTCTCCAGGTATGAAATGAGGATGGGCAACTTCAAGGTCTCTGGCCTTTCTCTTTACGGCTGTTTTATCCTTAAACTGTCTTTGGACTGAACAGCTTTTCATATAAAGCTTAATGACCATCTCTAGCATGCCCACATTTGCAAGGAGCAGTTGGGATGGGAAGACCAAAGTGGGCTGAATAACTCTACATGGTGCTTTGCTCTCCTAATACATAGACTTCTCCCTCCTCCAATTTCATTTTTGGAAGATGGTTGAGCTCTGAAGAAAGATCAGTCAGCTGCAAAGCTCCAAACTTAAGGATCAAATCATTACACTAAAGCAAATCTGAATACAATAAAACTTTTGCTACCGGAGAGGAGGAAAAGTCTGACTCTGCAATTGCAATGCATGTTCATTCTTTTTCAGTAGCAGGAATAAGTACTGGAAAGCATGTGTAATAAATCAGCAGAGAAAAAGGAGACTAGGCTCCAAATGCTTATGGATCAAATTTATTCTTTAAAAAACTCACAGTGTTTCAGCTGTTTATAAACTAATTGCCCTTCTTTGGGGGCATAAATCCAACCAGAAATTTCTGGAGTTGTTACTGTACTCTTTTTAAGAAGCGGACAGATATCCAATAAAGTAAATTTATTTATGCCCCTCAAGAAGGCCAATTAATTTATAAACAGGTTGAAACGCGGTGGGCTTTCTAAAGAATAAATGTGAACCATCCATAAGTATGGGGAGCCTACTCTCCTTTTTTGCTGCTATTCTTTTCAGTAACATATTCCCCACTCCCAAGCTGATAAATCTCTATTGCTGTTTTCTCCTCTCCAATGCCATTTCTGCACTGCACTGCTATATGCTGTTATTCTGCTTCCAACCTCCTGTGGAATTCTGGGGTTTGTAGTTTCCTGAGGCCAAAAAGTTCTCTGGCTGAGAATTCTAAAGGCCCCCTCCCTAAACTGCAAACCCCAGGATTCCATAGGATGCTGAAAGTGTAGCACTATAGCAGTGTAGTGTTGAAATGGCCCCAGTTTCAGTAGCATTCATACACATCTATAACCAAAGCGGTGAAGAACTGAGGCCGCACAGCATTACTGTGCCAAGATTGCCAGGTACTTGGGAAGGGCATCACCCTCCTCCGTGGGTGATTTTTAAACAGAAGTCAGATGGCCACCTATCCAAGATGCCTTAGCAATGGATTCTTGCACTCATGGTGGGCTGGACTAGATGGCCCCCAGAAGTCCCTTCCAACCCTCTGATTCTATTATTATTATTGTGATTATCATTTCTTTATATAGCAGAGCCAGTGTCCCTGGCACTATGCAAGTAAGAGAACAACAACAAAAAAACAGCTGGCCCTGCCAAAGGCATGAAATTTAAAAAGAGAAGGAAGGTGTAATAGAAATATAAAAATATAAAATTGAAGAGCCTTCCTTTTCAACCAAACCATCCCCAAATCATTCTTCTTTGTGCTGGTGTTTGATTGGTATAATCAGGAACAAGCTGGTATCAGAACCCGCACGGCACTGACAGACAGTGATGGGTACAATCTAGCCAAGTAGTTCCAACCTTTCTCCAAATGCTTCGGAGAGATTCTGCAGGATTTCCCTGCTCACGGTTGGGAGTCCAGAGGCCGTAGCGTCAAGTAGATTGGCTTGTCTGGGACCAGGATGAGATCAAATTTGGTACCAATTTCTACTCCCCTCTTAGTTTCAATCTTGAAGTTATCCAGCATCTGGAAAGAGAGAGAGAGAGATGGATTTCTTTTAAAACGTATCATGGAAAAGAGAAAGTGAGATGCAATCTGAGAAATTCTGTAGAGTTTCCAAGTCATAGATGTTGACTTTGGCACAGGTTTGGGACATGACTACACCCTCCCTCCCACCATGAGTCCTTGTGATTCTGGAGGCTCAGCGACTCAATTTAGAGGCAAATTTCAGAAGTTTAATCTATAGAGTCCTTTCCACAACCAGTGACCTTGAGAGGTTTTGGACTACAAATCCCATCTAAAAGACCCTATCTCCCTATATGAGTTTGTTCTAATTTTGAGATCCACTGTGGAAGGGTTTTCTCAGTCCCACTACCATCAAAAATACCCTTTGTGAGGACACTAGAAGGGTCTTCTTCATGGCTGCTCCCAGGCTGGGGAACTCCCTCCCATGGGCAACACAGTTGGCTGTCTCTCCACTCCCTTTTCACTAGTCTGCAAAGATCTTATTTAGACAGACCATCACTTTTTAATTCATTGTGGCTGTGTGTGTCCTTTTTTAAAACGGGATATATTAGATGTTACTCCTTATGATGTCTTGAACATGCTTTGGAATGCTTTTAACTTAATTTTTAAATGGGATGGTCTATTTCGTTTTTTGAAAAACTTTTGTATTATGCTTTGTATTTAGTTGCATTTGGTTTTTAAACCACACTGCAAGCTGCCTTGAGTTCCTTATTGGGAGAAAGGTAGGTAGGTAGGTAGGTAGGTAGGTAGGTAGGTAGGTTGGCTGGCTGGCTGGCTGGCTGGCTGGCTGGCTGATTAAATAGACAGACAGACAGACATCAAGTATGGTCATTGGCCTTTAGAGCTATAGTCTAAGACATGTCAAAGGTCTTATGTTGGGAAAAGCAGCTTTAATCTTAATTATCACCATTGGCTTTTGTTGTGTTCTACTGTCTGTCTATTTCTCTCTCTCTCTCTCTCTCTCTCTCTCTGAGTTTATGTGTCTGTGCTTCCTCTCTCCCTGACATTAGAACAAGAATGGGTAACATGGCCCTCCAGATACCATTGGGCTGCAATGTTCCACACATCTGATGAAACAAGCTGCAGTCCATGAAAGCCTACACAGCATAGTTTGTTCATCTTTAAGATGTAGCTAGGTTCTTTGTCATTCAAAAATACATAGCCGAGGATCCGCATTATTTTAAGTTCCCTTACACAAGTGGTTATGCCTTTTTCTTTGGCTATTGTGCTGCGGATGTATTGATAACTGAGCAAGTAGAATTTCCCAAGGGCAACCATTTCACGTGGGCCACAATCCTATTGTTACTCCCAATCGGAGTAGAGCCGTGGTTTTATCCCCATGTTGATTCAACAGGCTGACTCTAGCAATAGCCATAGAGTTGGGTATTTGTCTATTTGTCATTGTCTTCAGCTGTGATTACAGAAATAACCAGTGTGCATTCCCTGTTGCACAAGAGGACAATAAGCAGGCCTGTTTCCAGATTGACAATCATTTGCAAAATAGGACAATCAGCAGGCACTGTTAAGATAGGCAATCAGATGTAAAGATATTCCATGAAAGGGTGGTGCCGTACAATTATTATGTAAGTATGTGAGTGTAGATTTACACTACACAAGCACAAATGTAGGATCTCAGCCAATGTAATCTTCTCAGGACCAAGTGTGGATTTAAAAAAATAATAATTGTCTGGGAAGCACATGCTTGCTGTGCACAGCATCAACTGGCCATTGTGAGTGATGTCACAAACCCACTGGAGATTTCTAAAATGCTCCCCAAGGCCCCCAGGCCATAAGAGATTGGGAAGCAAGGTCAGACTTACGTGAATCAAGAACAGTTGCATCTCCAACTCTGCAATCCTGCGCCCAAGGCACTGACGTGGCCCAAAACCGAAGCTGAGCCCTCGGAAATGCTTGGAGTCATGATTCAGCCACCTTTCTGGGTTGAATTGCTGGGGCTTGCTGAAAAACCTGGGATCCTGACCCATTGCATGAATGCCAACCTGGACCAAAGTCTCCAAAGAGAAGATGGAGGTGGGAAAGGTCATCAGTCAAGTTCTAGCAATCCTCTGGGATCTCCAAAATTACTGACTATACTTGCAGACAGAGCTCCATCATTTTTTGCTTTTTCTGTTTACACTTAATTGGTTCCAAATCACATCCTAGGGCCCCTCCAGATGGGATGAAAGTTTCCTCAGGTTGTAGTAATTTTTTTTGTGCTGCAGTTGTCATTGTTAGAAGTGCAACAACACTTAACACTGAAGAATCAAGAATGCCTTAGAGACACTGGTAGTAATGGAGCTAGATACAGGCTTTCCCCATTTATCTTCTAGATTAGGGACTGGAGTGCTGTCAGAAAAGATAGGTTAGGGTCTCCGGACACCCACAAAATGGAGAAATCACAAATATCAAAATGCCTGCATGTGTCTTTGGGAAGAGGGCAAGGCATGGTGGGGAGAATAGGCATCCAGGGTCCAAACCAGGTCAGGGAAAGGAAAGGGAAAGGGGACAGGTTGGCGTGGTGGCCCTATACGTCCTCTCTCACATCCGTCTCCTTCCTTGGGTGTGGGGAGACATCATGAGAGGTGCTGAGAAATGGAGCTGTGATCAGTCCAAGAGTTGGTGGAGGAGGACCAGAAGTGGGTTTTTGAAGGGCTGCATGGCCTGATCAGAGCCACCAAGATGGAAGGTTCCCATGGAAAAGAAGCCCTTGAGATGTAGAGGAGAAACTCACAAATAAGCTGAAGACTAAACCCAGACAGACAGACAGACAGACAGACAGACAGACAGACAGACAGACAGACAGACAGGTGTCCTCATCAACTCTTCCACAGCCACAACACTATACGAAGAAATGGCTTGCAGCTTTCCCCATTAGCAGCCCTCATTAGACGCAGACGGATACAGGTGGGAGTGAGAGCAGAAAGAGGAGGAGGAAGAGTAAAGGGGAGCTGATAGCAGCTGAGCTTGTGCAGAAAAGGAAAGAAGAGAAGATATAAGAAGGGAGGTGAAGGACGAGCTATTGGAGTGCTTTCAAAGCAGCAGCTAGACTCTCAAAGCAGAGGCCAAGGGAAGAGAGGAGAGCCCACAGTCTCTAAAGCAGGCGGCTGAGCAAAGGGGCCTTTCTCCTTTGCTGGGCCTCACTCCAAACGACTGGAGCCTCAGCTGCCCCCCACCCCACACTTCCAGCACTCCCACAGTTCATTCTAAGTACAAAGCAAAATATTCTGGCCCTCTCTGCTAACAGAGTATAGTCCCTATTCTTTTTTCCCCTGTCCCTATTACATGAATGCCCCCAATTACAGTTGATGCTCCACATTCTCTAGAGTGAGCTGCACAGGACCCCTGCAAAAGTGGAGAACTTGCAAACATCAAAATGTGAATGTCTGTGGGAAGAGAGGCAAGGCAAGGTGGTGGTGGTGGTGGTGGGGAAAGGCACCCAGGGTCCAAACCAGGTTAGGGAAAGGAGAGAGAAGGGGAGGTGCGGCAGCATGGAGGCCCTGTACGTCCTCTCTCTCAACCATCTCCTTCCTTGGGTGTGTGTGGAGCATTGGGAGAGGGTTTGTGGGTACTGAGAAATTGGGATGCCGTCCATCCTTAGCTGGCCAGGCAGTGGCTGGAGGGGGAGGAGGACCAGAGGCAGATTTTTAAAAGGCTGCATGGCCTGATTGGAGCCACCAAGAGGGAAGGTTCCCCCAGAAATGAAGCATTTGAGGTGGAGGGGGGCAGGAGCTGGAGAAACTCACAAATAATCAACTCCATGCAAGTTAAACCCACAAATATGGAGGACCAGCTTACTCTTTTTGCTTTGCCAGGACAGTGTTGGAGCAGTTATTACGTCACTCAGACCTCCCTTGCAAGGTTCTTGGGAAGGAAGGACGTAAAATCTGAGAACCACAGTTCCATTTCATGCTGATTACTCACCTTGGCAGGGATAAAATAATTCTGAAGGATAATCTCTTGAGTGATGTATCTTTGTATCGTCACCGCGACCGGGTGGAGTCTTGATGACAGTGGGAGGGGAAAAAAGAAGAAGATTGATATTACCACTAATTAATCATTCCCACAACACTAATCCTCTCCACAAAGCTCAAAGCCAGAGATGGTTTAACTTTTTCCTTGTATGGTCCTTTAAAAAAGAAAATGGAATCTTCATCTTCTCCCAAAGTACATTAAATTTACAGAGGAAGTGAGCCTTTGACAAATCTCTGGACCAAGGTGCACAATGCTGTGATTGTGACGTGGTGCTAGTAAATATGCAGAACTTGGAAAAGTTACTCTTTTGGCCTGTAGCTCCCAAAGACTCCTAGCCAGCGTGCTGGTCAGGGGACTCTAAAATCTCTGGTTCAACCCTCCCGCCCAGTTTCCTCAAGCTTTGATAAATACAGATAACCATTCAAGAATACATTAATAGAAAGGAAATACCCCCCTACCTTAGTACTTCTTTGACAGCAGCTTTGACCAATGGGACAGATTTCAATACCTTCAGGATATCTCCCTGGGAAGATGCTTTGGCTGCAACAATCTCAGTCCGCAGCTGCTCCTGGAGGGCGGGAGCTCTGGCCAATTCATACATGGCCCATTGGAGAGTCATTGAGGTCTAACAGGCACACCAGGAACAACAATCAGTGTTGAGAGTTGCACAAACCTACGCACAGACTTCCATAGGGGAAGTTAATGTATGCAGAAAGCATGCAGAAAACACTAGCAGGATTCCAGTCCATATCAGCATTATCACCACATCTCAAGTAGTAAAACTGAATCCCCCCAACTCAATTGAATTCATCCTTAATTCATCCATATGGCAGGTGGCCATACCACATTTCTTTCTCCCTGCTGGGAACTGCCACATCTATTGCACCCAAACAGTACAGACAGGGGTGAATGTGGGTGAATGTAGATTCAGTTCATTTTTTAAAAAATAATTTCCCAAAATGTATAGATTGCTTCAAATTCAGGGCAGAAATAATCTGGGATGACAAAAATGAATGTGGTTGAAAGTGGAAATGATGGATTTCCCTATCCTTCTCTGCTGCTCCGCTCCTTACCGTGTCCACCCCTCCTGCCATCATTTCTGTTATGCTGGCTTTAATGTCTTCGATGGCCAGCTTGTCCTGCATTAAAAGGCTGGACAAAACACCTGTGTATTCTTTGACATTTTTCCGGTTCAGACGGAGGTCTCGGTAGATATTCTGTATGCATTTGTCAGCTAGTGAGATAGAAAGAAAGAAGGGGGTGCAAAACAATGTATTTCAGTCCAATGGTGAAGTCAAAATCTTAATATCCTCATCAGAAAAACAAATGCTGGAATTGTAAATGGCCATTGTATACTACGTAGCACCAAAATGACATTGTTAGGTGGTGAATTCAGGCATGACTCCCCCCAAACCCCACTTACCAGTAGGCAGCTGCTGCAAGCAACATGGATCCATTCCTCTACCAATTGAGAAGCAGCTGCCTGATGTTCCCACCCCCTCCTGTGAGCAATCTCTGGTGTGACAAGCAGAAAACGGACTCATCACAATTCCCCCTTGCACTGGAGATTACTCACACAAGTAGGGATGGGAATGTTTGACACCTGCTTCCCAATTGACAGAAGAACAGACACTTATTGCTCACAGCAGCTTCTTACTGGCAAGTGGAGTTTAGGGGACTTTCATGGTTTCTATATAGCCACCATCCTAGGGCTGCATAGGTATCATGAATACAAAGCAGTTGTGAAAAAATAACTCTTCTCTATTTCAGTTTGGCTCAAAGGGCCTATCTGTGATTTTTGTAAAATATCTAAGTCTTTGTCCCAACTACAGAAGATGACCTATGGAATCACTGGATCCTATGTGCTGATACATCATTCAACAATTGATTCAATGGGTATTTTCTGGCTTGATTAACCTATCGGACTGAGGACTTAGTCTTCAGCAGAACTTGGAAAAGTGACTTTTTGGACTGCAAATCTCATGGCCCCTAGGATGGGAAGTTCTGGGAGCGGCAATCCAGAAAGAAGTCACTGTTCCAAGCTCTGATCTCCAGTCTCATCTGCCCTGCTGCTAACCAAAACTGCTTCAAACACTATGAGCTAATGCTTTTGCAACTGACTTGTGAAAAATTAGTCCTTTGAGGATAAACCAGGGCTTGAAAGAAAGGAGTGTGCTCACCATGGGTGAAGATGGTGTCCCAGGCTTTCACGTGATCCTTCCAAGTGCTGGAGTTGACCCAGCGTAGAAAAGTGGGTGGGATGTACAGCATCGGAGAGGTGGTGTGGAACATCAGTGTGATGGCATCAATGAAATGTTGGTTCTCGGGATCAATGAAATCCTGTAGGAGCCCCAGGCGTGTGTCATATAGGACACTGCAAACAGCTGTGGGACAGGGCAGAGGGAGAAAATGCCTAGAATTGTCTACTGTATTCATTCAGGGTATGGCTTAGGGAGGGATGAAAATCTAGAACACTTGCACTGAAATCCTATTGTCGCATTTCTTGTTGTTGGGTGCCATCAAGTTGTTTCCAACCTATGTGGACCCCAAGGCATTTATGGATTTGAACAAAAATAAGTCAGAATTTGAAATGCAACTGGGTACAGAAACAATGTGTTCTAGTGGTTTGAACACTGGACTTCAACCCTGGAGACCAGGCCTTGATTCTCTGCTTGGCCATGGAAACCCACTGGATGATCTTGGGCTTGTCACACAGTCTCAGCCTCAGAAAATCCTGTGATAGGTTTGCCTTAGGGTCACTATCAGTCAGACTTTGTACTACAACTCTCAGACTTCACCAGCTAGCATGGCAAGAGCCCTGGGGATTCTATGGACTGCAGTCAAAAAGCATAAAAGCAGCATTTCCCAGTCTTATCTCATACTCATTACTTCCTCCATGCACTCACACTCAAGAGCAAAACGGAAGAGCTCGTTGGTCAGGTCGGCCGTCCATTTTCCCTGTGGGCTCCGTCCAATCTGCATGTGAACCCTCTTGACAAAATCTTCTCCCACCGTGTTCAGGAGAGGCACAAAGTTGTCAATCACTTTGAGAGACAGAGCTTCCTTGTTCAGAGCCAGGCGATCCTGACGCCACCCTTCGCCATTCCTACGAAATGAAAAGAAGAGATGCCGGCGCTGGAAGATTCCTTCAAAATCCCAAGAGATCTTCCCAGGCTCTGAATCAGCCCGTTATACAATTATTTCATTATTTATTTTAATGTATTAATTTAATTCCTATCCCCTTTCTCTTGACATGGAACTCGAGGTGATTCACCACAAGGTTAAAAAATACAACTAAAAGCTCAATAATAATTCTCCTAGGTCTTCACTGAAGCAGCGCCATACTGTTCTTACAATAGAACTTCCCCAGCGCAAGATTTTGGTCCATTTTTACATGTACCTGTTTTAATTTGTTCTGAGCCTCTAGGAGAAAGGGGAGACACCCACCCACCTTTAGATCCCCTCGTTACGAGTTTCCCTGTCCTATCTCGTAGACTCTTACTTGAGAAGCACTCCGTAGGGCTTGTTACGGAAGTCACGATAGGCTGTCCAAGCGGGCACCATGAATCTCTCTGGGTACAGCCCTTCAACTTTAAAAACAGTGGCTGCATCTTCTGGATCAATGATGTTGACACTCTCATAGTTGCCCAGTTTCTCCCTGTCGAATAAAAGCAAAGTTGGAGTAAGTTAAATTGGAGAGGCATGGCATACAAATCTATTCCACCTGCCAGATTTCCATTTGTTGGGGAAGGGAAGGAAAGACGGACATACACAGCTGCTTGTACTGAGTCAGGCAATGTATTACCAGCTCTGGCAGGCAGTGGCTCTCCAGTGTCTCCAGCAAGTTTTTCCCCTAGTCCTAACTTGTATTACCTGTTGGCCCTCTGTCCATGGTTTTTTTTTATTCATTTATTTAATTTATATACCACCTTCCTCCCAGCACTTATTCAAAGTGGTATACAACATCTAAAAAGCACAAGACATAAAAAAAAAACACCCCTAAACACAAAAGTTAAACCAAAATTAAACTAACTTCAATTTTTAAAAAATACAAAAAAACCACTTAAAACTGCACCATTGTTGTTGTGTGTCTCCAGGTCATTTCTAACTTCAGGTAGTCCTAAGGTGAACCTAGCAAGAATTTTCACAGCAAGAATTGTTCAGAGGGGGTTTACCTCCCCCTTCTCTGAGGCTGAGAAAGAGTGACTTGCCCTAAGTCACCCAGTGGATTTCCATGGCCAAGCAGGGATTCAAAGCCTGGTCTCCAGAGTTGTAGTCAAACACTCCAACCACTTGGTTCTACAAAACTGCATTCCAAAGGCATTTAAACAGCCCTCTCCATTAAAAGTTGTATCTGATGCTACCAGGTACTTCCTTAAATAGATCATTACCTGCTGATGGAAAGACAGCAGGGAGGCAGCCAATTGAACATCCTGGGGAAGGGAGTTCCACAGCTTGAGAGTGGCCTCCAAGAAGGCTCTGGACCTTTCCGCACTATACTATTATAGTGCTATTATTCCACTTTCAACATCCTACGGAATCATTGGCCTTGCAATTTAGGGAGGGGCACTTAGACTTCTCAACCAGAGAGCTCTTTGACTCCAGTAAACTACAAACCTCAGAATACCACCAGATGTACAGTTTTTCTAATAGTTTGGATCCAAGCCGAAAAAGACTTTAAAGTTCACGTCCTTTGCTTTGACTCCTGCTCAGAAATGGATTAGCAGCCAGTGGAGTTGTTTCAGTGAGAGGGTTATATCTTCCCTGTAACCTGCCTCAGCCAGCAACCTGGCTGCAGGTTCTCACAAAACTGAACCTCATTCAGCTGCCAAAATAAGATGAGATTCCGATTGCTCATGGTGGGAAGGTTGCGTGACGGGAATTGCAGTCCTCTGGCAATCCCCCAAAGCCCCCTCCACAAAGATTTAAATTCTCAGGGAGTAACTTTCAGGGGATCTTTGACCCCAAAATGTCCCAAAGCACTGGGAGATTTGGCGAACTGTAGCCCCCGAAAAGAGGACATTCCCAAATTTCTGCACTTATCCACAACGGGCTCATTTGTAAACACTCTTAGGTTTGTCCATTTCAGCCAGCAGGAATGCAGCCTCAAGCATTTCAACTGGAAATGCAAAGAATATTACAAAGAAGCACATCTTCATCGTATCATCTAACCTACAAGAGTTAAATATGGATCTTATCGAAGGAAAGATGTGTCCAGGCTCTGTTTGAATGGGTCTGTCATTCTCTGTGCTTTACTACTCTGTCATAAAACTGCAGTAAATCTTGAAAGCCTTGTTATCACTTCATTTACTGGAGAGATTGGGAGAACAAGGAATGGGTGCTGGCTTGGAATCTGCAACCTTCTCAAGCCAAGTATGTGCTCTACCAATATCAACAACCCAGAATATTTTGAAAGAGGAGATCAGATAAGGGAAAGCAAATTACGCTCATGGATAGGTTTAGATAGCAAGATCAGGGACACAGAAGATGCAGCCTTGCATCTTTTGATGGATTATGACTCCTATTATCCCTGGCTCTTGCCCCCAAAATTTGGGATGATGGGATCTAGAATGCTAGATTTTCCACCCCTGCGCTGAAGCTGAGCATGAAATTATTTATTCTTGGTCTCGACAGGATATTTTTTTAATGACTTCAAATTCACCATTCACCTTTTTCATGTCTTGGTGCAGCATGGGAAGCAAACGAGGATTGCTCAAAAAAGTTACTGGGGGGTTTTGGGAACTACAGTCATCTTGGGGGTTGTAAGAACTATAGTCATCAAAACGAACTTTGCCAAGCTCTGACCGCAAAGGCGACAAGTATAAATCTTTTCTCATCATTTATTGTTACAATTACTACAGCTATTACTGTCCCATCTTTTCAAACACATACACGATGCAGGATGACTTACAAATTTAAACAAAAGCCACTAGTCATTAGTCCCAAGTAGAGGAAACCTATTGAGTCAATATGATTTACCTATGTGTTGGTTCAGAAAACCAGCATAGTGTAGTGTTTAAAGCATTGGACCACAACTCTGGAGGACCAGGGTTAGAATCTCTACTCAGCTATGGAACACTAGTGGTGGATCCTGGCCAAGTCACACTCTCTCAGCCTCAGAGGCAAACCTCCTCTGAACTAATCTGCCAAGAAAACCCTGAGATAGGTTAAATTCAGGGTGGCTATAAATTGAAAATGACCTCAAGACAAACAACAACAGCAACAAAGGGTTTGTTCATCATTCAGTTATCAGATCAGTGAGTTTACTCTCTCTCAATAGGATTTATGTGAATTACAAAAATGTAATTAAACTACGAATAATTTTAAAAACTACTTGAGTTGAAGGATACAAATAAAAATATTGAAAAAGCAGCCTTGAAAACAGTACAGTTAAAAGCAGGCCAGCTCCTTACAAAAAGCACATTTGTTAAAAACATTCAATTCTCAAAAGCCTATCAAAATGTTGCTTGCATTTCCCACATAACTGCATGTGAATGCATCTTTTTTTTAAAAAAAAATGACTGCATCAAAATGCTGTGCAGATAAATTGATTTCTTTTTTAAAAATGTTTTTATTAATATATAACGACAACAACCTCAGCACAAGAACTAAAAAATATAACATAACGTACATAAATTCACATCCTGACATATAGACATTATACAACAAAACATAAAAAACAATACATTACATTTACAACATACCTTATTTACATAATCTAACAAACATAAAATGCTTCCCCCTTTTCGTGAGATACAGCCTTACAATATTTATATATATATATATAAGAAGTCAATCTCCGTATATCAGAAAGGGAAATAAATAAATTGATTTCAAAGGTAAAGTAGTCATCGAGGTAAGAAGACAGGTAAGCACCAGGTAAATGAACTTTCAAAGGTGTGATGGAATCAAAACAATCCTTTGGACAAACTTGCTGCCTAAAAGTCAGGGAACAGGGAAGCCAATGATAATGACCCAAAAAGGAATCCCTTACCGGTAAATAGGTCCAAAAGTCTGAAATTTCTGCATCATGCTGTTGTGGACATTTTGGAAACCCCCTTCCTTCCAGAAGAGATACAGGTTGAACCAGCCGGATTTCCAATTGCCTGGCAACTCATTAAAGGGCCTGGCAACTTTCCCTTCAAGAGAAGGGTACAGTTCCCTGGCAACAGTGTGAATCTTGGGGTAGCCAAGCTGCCGAACATCCTCAGGCCAGTAGAAAATCCTCCAGCTTTTTGGGATGCCCAGACCGGGCATGTGGAGAGGACACCTGGCTAGCATTCCAAGAGACCAGGAAAGGAAAGGAAGGGGAAAGGGGGAGAGTCCAGCCACCAACTCAGATGTCCTTCAAAGTGATGTAAGTTCACTACAAACTGTCTCATATAGCAGCTGGGCTGCTCTCTGTTCAAGGATTTGCCCAGTAACAGTTCGTTCCAGAATCACAACCCATCTTCCCTCCCCTTTTAGAGAAAAAAAATGATTTTGTCCAATCTTAAAAGGAAAAGGCACACTCATTAGGTAGCAGAATTAGAAATGGAAAAAAATTGCAGTTTACCAAGCCTAAAGAGCTCTCTGACTGAGAATTCTAAAGGTCCCCTCCCTAAACTGCAAAGTCCGGGGTTCCACAAGAGGCTGAAAGTGGTATAATAGCACTGTAACAGTGTAGTGTGGAAATGGCCCTTATCCTGTCTCTTTTTGGCTAGGGATATCTGGGCTACTGGCTTTATATTATGACCTCTGGACTGACTGAAAACTTGCCCCTGTGCCTACCTTCATCTTCTCAGATAGCCTGTGTACAATCTGGAGTGACTTCTTTGTAGCTGCTGTCTCTTTGGCTCAGTGTAACATAGCAACTCTGCTACAGATTCATTGATCTCCGAAGTTACTGTAGAGTCACTTCATCCCACCTGTCCACAGTTAGGGCCCTTTGGAAATCTTGGTGGATGATGCAATTATTTTGCATCTAGCTATGGGGACACAGCCAGATGCACCTGTGACCCCTCACTGCTTCCCACTGGGCATGGAATGGCCTTTGGAGGCTTGCGGCGTTTTCTTTGGTAGACTTGGAGGGCTTTGGTTGGCGCCTGATGGATTAAGGGAATACTCACCTCTGCTTTGGTCAAATAAAGACATAAATAAGTGTAAGGTTGACTTATCCCTCAGTGTGCCACTAACAGGGTGCCAACCACTGAAGAGCTCCAGTGAATTTCATGGCTGAGTGGGATTGCAACTTGAGTTTGGAATAATTGTTACCATCACCCCATGACCTCATGTTCTTCACAGCAGAGCCTGGGTGTCTTTCACACTACGTGATTGCAGCACGATGATATCGCTTTAACTGCCATAGCAACGTCCTGTGGAATCCTAGGACTTGCCGTTTAAGATGGGGTAGTCAAAATTCTCAGCCAGAGAGCTCTAGCGTCTCACCAAAACTACAAGTCCCAGGATCTCGTAGGACAGAACCATGGCAGTTAAAGTGGTGTGAAAAGACCCCTAAAAATGTTAATTTTGGGACCACACCTTTCAGAATCTTTCAGCTGACTGGAGAATTCTGGGAGCTGAAGTCTGAAAAAGTAATTTTTACACTTCTGAATTAATCTCTACTAAACACTTCCTAAAACGGTGAGGAGAATCAGTTCTCATAAGTGACAGCATGCCTGTGTTGCAGACACACTGGGTCTATGTATTATATACTGTCCAACATCTCCCAGATGAAAACCAGGACATGTGTGGCCATATCGGGGGTGGGCGTCTGGGTGGGTGGGGGGTGCGCCAAAGGCAAGCAATGCATGCGCAAGGTGCCACGTGCCCCACCACCCTCCCCAAAGCGGAGTCCCTCCGGACCCCCGACCTCAGGAGGCATTTTCCCAATCAGAGGTTCAGGGGAGTCTGGCGCTCCCCTGACCCATGCAAACCCACACAGACCCCCGTGTGTGCGTGTGTGTGTGTGTGTGTCAGAGAGAGAGAGAGAGAGAGCGCGCACCTGGGCTCTCAGCAGCAACCACCGCCGGAAGAGAGGAAGGGTGCTGGGGCCATGGAAACCCAGTTCTTTGGAGCACCTCAGGAAGTCAACTCAAAAGACTTGCCACTTAATGGCGCCACAAGGCCCAACATCATAGGATGAAGGAATGTCACCACAATCTGCTTGTTGTGTGTCTTCAAGTCATTTCTGACTAAGGTTAACCCATTGCAGGGCTTTCTTGGTCAAATGTGTCCAGAAGTGGTTTGCCCTTGCCTTCTTCTGAGGCTGAGAGTGTGACTTGTCCAAGGTCACCCAGTGGGTCTCCAAGGCTGAACAGGGGTCCAAACTCTGCTCTCCTGGCATCCGATTCCACCCCTCAGGCCACTCCACCGCACAGGCTCTATACTACAATCTGAAGGGCTAGGTGCGTGTGGCTCTCAAATTTCAATGAAGATCTAGGAGCAGGTGGCATTTCCCCTTGGCCTCCTTCTGCCCACACTGGACTTGCTACAAGTGCCAAAGAAAAGGCTCTCTCCTTTGTTGGGTCACCTTCAGTTGAAGTTCACAGAAGTTAACAACAAAATGATCTAAATTATGTGCTTTGTGTGGGTGACAACAGTGCACAGTAAGCCAAGAGGAAACCCCCTAGAGTCATGTATAGGAAACACCCCAAATTAGCTGCCATTTATTGTCCCCACCCTCCCTCCTTCCCGTCAGTTCCTGCACACCACCTAGCTGATCTCACCTCAATAAATGGCTAGGAATTTGCTCACTACCCCCTGCCCTAACCCAAGGAATGCACTAGAGCTGAAGGATCCACACACATTCAGCCCAAGATCTTCCATTGCCAGAGTAGTATAAATATCTGCAAGCAGAGTTCCCTTCCGGTTGTAATACCCGATTCCCTATACTGGATCCCACTATAGTAAATGTATGTAGACCTCTGCTGAAAGGGCACACAGCTAGCACCTTATTGTGAAATTACAATGTGCAATATGGTGTGCATGGCTACAATGCCGTTGTGTCTGCCTATAAATGAAAAATTAAATTATGATTCGCATAAGGGTTAAAATCAGGCACTGGAGGATTAAAATCAAACATTCTATCTTCTTCTCTCTTCCTTGTTCTTACAGGCCCTGGTTAGAGTTGTCACTGTTGCTTGGTGTGGGTGTTGGCTGTTAAGGAGGTTGGGGGGGGGCATATGTGGTTGTGGAACGTCACTAACAATTTGCTGGCCATTTTCTCCAGGAAAGGATTTAAAAAACACAGACAGCTCTTTTCACAAAATTTACAATTTTTATGTACACAATCATACAATTTTTATGTACACAATCGTACCATAACAATGTTGTCTTAATATGACACAGTGGAACAAAGGATTTTAAAAACACAATTTTTCTTGCAAGAATTTACGTATTTTGTTTAATCATAGCACCACAATACCAAGATGATCTTAACATGACACAATTCAACAATAAACACTGCACAACTTGACATTAAAATGTAGCATCGCCCTTGCTTCTTGTGGGGCACTTACTCTTCACCAACGTTTCCAAAAGGACAGGAAGACATTGCCTGATATTATATTTCTGGTGACCAGGCTATACGACAGAGACTATGCAGCATTAAATTGCAATTCACATAAGGGTTAAAGTTGGAGGTTGTAGCATTAGAATCAAACATCTGGATTGCTTCTCTCTTCTTGGTCCTTACAGGCTGTGGTTCGTGCTGTGTGATGGTCCACCAAAGGTCATCCCCAAGAAGCCCCGAGCGGTGCTTTTCCCCTCCTCCTCTTGCACTCCAGCAGCCAAAGCTCCCTTCCAGCTGAGTTCCGGGGGTGGGGGGAGTAGGCAGAGAGGGCTACTGGGCTGGGGCCCAGAGAACTGCCTCCCTCTTGTCCCTCCAGTTCCTCTGAGGAGTGTTCTGTCAGGGTTGGCAGGATTTGGCTCCTCTGAGCATGAGCAGAGTACAATCTGTGAAGCAGATTGCAGCTTTAAAGCCCCATCCGTGCCAACATTCAGATGGCATCCTTTTATAAATATAAGACAGTTGATGTGGCGTTCTGTACTATCTTCCTATTAATTTCATCCGCTGTTCTCTTACTTTATTATTTTTAAGAGAAACTTTAAAACTATTGGAGATGTAAACAACATATTAGAAGAGCAGAAGACAGGAAAACAAATTAAACATCTCAAATTTATCGTTATTATCAACCTAACTGGTGTTCAAACAATTAAAGGGACACCTGCGCTTTGCCTCAATTTTTAACTCTTAACTCCTACTTCTGAGAAGTCTAATCACAAATGAATTTGATTTAGCGTGGATTCGAAACTGAAGCTGACTTATTCCATTATAATTGTTGCTAATTTCTTGGAGATTAACCTTGTGTAGATTTTTGGAATAAGGATAACAAGAACCGTTGGGAGGTAATCAATAAAGCGCGTTTATCAACATCAGATAAAAGAAGGAGAGAAGAGCAGAGTGAAAAGTGGGGCCGGTGAGAACTATGGGAAGTCTTACCAGACAAGGCCGTAAGAAGTTGGGCTGGTCACTTGATTTTATGGATTCCTCTCTTAGAATCATAGAATCATAGAAATGTAGAGTTGGAAGAGACCCCAGGGGCCATCCAGTCCAACCCCCTGCCATGCAGGAACACCCTCAAAGCACTCCCGACAGACGGCCATCCAGCCTCTGCTTAAAAACCTCCAAGGAAGGAGACTCCACTACACTCCATGGAGGCAGCAGATTCCACTGCCAGACAGCCCTGACTGTCAGGAAGTTCTTCCTGAGGTTCAGGTGGAATCTCCTTTCCTGCAGCTTGAATCCATGGCTCCTTGTCCTGGTCTCTCTCTTAATAAAAAGAACCAAACAAAACAAATGGAACAATCTAAACAGCTGAACCAAACAAAAATTTCCACGTATTTTTCTCCGATAGTAAAAATAAACGATCCAGGTCCAGACCTTCCCTCAGATACAGTGCATTGGAGCACAGACAGTTTCTGTTTGATCCATACAATGTGAGCAATATAAATCTACCAGATGAAATTTCTCTGGCTGCGAATAACGAAAAAGCCATGTCCTTAGAGGACCAGAGAAGTAAAATTTCTCCAGCACCAAGGAACGACAATGTGAGCACACCGGTGAGCACTATCTCTCAGAGCGGAATAAATCGGGACAGAAAGATGCTAGTGGCCTTAGCAGACCTGCAGGGATATGCCAATGATATAAACAAGGATTTACAATCCATTAAGACCTATCTGGCTGAATGCAATGGTTTGCTCACAGTTATTACCGAAGTTTTGGTAAAACTGGAATCTACATGTGAGAGAAAGCAACTAATCCCTGAGGATCATTCATCGTACTCTTTCAAGCAAGGGAAAAAACGTAATAAATCCAACAGGAAGACATCTAACCAGAATCAGGAGCTTCCACAAAAGATAACTAATATGACAAAAAAAAAAAAAACTAAGAATATCAAAAGATCAGTGAAATAGGGCAGATCAAAAAGGACCTATGAAAGTATGAACTTTCAAAAGTTGTAGAATTTGCTGAGGAAGAATCTAAAAGCAACAAGGAATCAAAAGAAATCTACTAAATGTCCAAAAATTAAGGAAATAACAACAAGCCCTGCAAAAAGGAACCCGAATATTTGGCATGAAGATCTCATGGATTCTCATCGGCCTTTCTATACATGTGACGGTAGAGGAGACCCTTGGGAGAAAGCTCTTAAGAACAGTGTATATCACAAGGGAAGAAAAGCCTCTCAGGAGGAGAATTCCCAACTAACCATTTCACAGGGTATTGCAGTAAACAAGACCTGGAGTTTGACCTTCGCTAAACAAAAATTGGTTATTAGTAATTACCCCAAACCCTGGGGGATATTATCTCAGTTCGAGAGAAAGAAACATCTCTTGCACACCTTAAACCAGCTAGCACAGTGGTTCTCAACCTTCCTGATGCCGTGACTCCTTAATACAGTTCCTCATGTTGTGGTGACCCCCAACCATAAAATCATTTTTGTTATTTTATTTTTATTTTATTTATTTATTTATTTATTTATTTGTTAGTTAGTTAGTTAGTTAGTTAGTTGTTTCCAACATCAAATAGCTTGGAAACACTGCCCTAAACCACTGCTCTGGATAGACTTCTAATGCCTAAAAACTGGTAACCCTCCCCGCTTTTTTTAAGCACAGAGAGCATCCATCAATGCCAGAATTAAGGCAGTAGTTCTAGTTCTGAATGTTGGGTTCCCACAGTTCAAAAAGCCAGTCACTCCCAAAGGCAACGCCGAAACAGCCCACATTTTACACGAGGCGCAGGGAGGAAAGGACAGAGAGAGGGAAAGATGGCGGCGGCATAAGCAGATGCATTTTGTTTCCCTCCCTCCCTCCCTTAAAGGGAGTGCGGACGCTGAACATACAAAAAGCGAGGAATGCAAGACAGTCAGGGCGAAGAACACAACACGTGCGTGTGGCAAGCACCAAGGGTCCACGCGCAACAGAAGCGAGAGGAGGAAGTCATCCTGGCTATTTCTGCACTAGACTGTTATAGCGCTATGATTCCACTTTCACCATCCTATGGAATCCTGGGGTTTGCAGTTTGAACCCCAGCGCAGGGGTCTCAGAAGCACTGCTCCCATTGGCTGTGAGGCCACCTTCTTTTAAAAGGGGGGCAGGTTGAGGAGCGGCGACCCCTGTGAAATGGTCGTTCAACCCCCAAAGGGGTCCCGACCCCCAGGTTGAGAACCACTGAGCTAGCAGATAGGCTGCTAACTCTGGCAGAGATTGAGCATATAGAATATTTATTTTACAACTATACTCACGCTCGAGTTGTAATCACCTTCTCATGTGAGTGGTCAGCTAAGAAGGTATATCTTCTTAGGGGTAAACTTTTAAATTGGGGTATGATCGTCTCCCGATACTTTGAAAATAAAGCATCTCCAATTCCACTAATTAAATATTCCCCCATGACTGGAATTAATCATAGCATGTCAACTGATCTTATTGACCTAGCAGAGTCCGACGCATGTATTCCTCAAGAGCAATTAACAACGATAGACTCTCCTGCGGAGATACAGCCATCTAACTCATTTAAAGAACTAAATTTTGATGAGGGAGAAGCACTTTTGAAAACTTTTCAAGCTTTGCCAACAACGCCACAAATTGAGATTATAAATAGGTTAACTCTTTGACAGATACCTTGCTCAGTATTCATGACAGTGGGAAAATAGGAAAGCCAAAACTTAATGACCTGGAGTCAAATCTCGCTATATTAGAGAAAGAGAAAGATAGAGAAAAGGACTGGTTCCCGCAGGATCCAAGAAGTGCATATTACCATAAGTGCATATTATTTGTACGCGCACTGTGTAGCGTAGTGTATAGTTGGTGTACTGTGAATTGTATTATATGCATTGTATATGCTCTGGAACATATTGTATATTTATATGCTGTTTTAAGTGTTGTTTTTGAGAAGTTTTTATTGCCTCACGGTCTGTAGACTGTAATAAAGGCACTGACTGACTGACTGACTGACTGACATTATTTTTAACTATCTCTAGTAGCCATTATTGCCTTTCTCTCTTCTTCATCCTAAGATCCGCTTCCCATATTCCTAATAAGCTCTCTATCAAATTAAACTGATGATCTGAAAACATTCCGTCGATTGTGCCACCAATCCCTTTGCTTCCTTCCTACCTCATCTTCAGTAATCCTTCAAATGAGTATTAGCGTTCTTTTTCACTATCATTATATTTCACTAATATTTTTTTTCCCATTCCACTCAGTTGTAGCCAACATTTTTTCTCTAACGACTCCATAACTTCCTTATTCTGCATATATTCTCCCGAGCGATCGGATACTTCACTGACTGTGCAATATGTTAATTCTCCACATTTCCTTAATATTATCCCTTTATTAGACGCACTTTCTTTATTTAAACATTCTGTTGGATCCCCATACCTGCCACATTGTCCAGAAAGGTCCTTTTTAATTTAATTTAATTTTCTTCCCTATGATCTTACTTCCTATCAATGCTTTAAAATCCATGTTGTCTATGTATCTTTCTATCCTGACCCATCCTTCTTGGGTGTCGTGTTCAAAATCTAATATTCTGGCGATTTGGAAAGCATCATAATATTTTTCAAGGGAGGGAAGAGGTTATATTTTTTGTGACTTTAGTAAGGCTGTTACCTCATTCCAGGCGGAAGTTCCTTTTTTAAATTTTTTTATGTAAATAGTAAGTGCTGTATTGTTTTCCTTATGTTCTGTTTCATTTTTGGGGGGGTACTTATTTAGTTTTCTGGGATCTGTTTATATGGTTATGATTCTTTTTTTTCTTTTATCGATGTCTCTTTATGTTTACGTTTATTATTGTTAATAGCAACGTGATCAAACTAAACAGGGAAAGAGTTCTCTGGGTCACAGCCTGCAGCCTTCTCTGCCCCCTCTGCCTCCTCCCTGCAGCTTGGTTTCCTCTCACCTCTTTTCCTGCGTTGTTGTTCACCCCCTTCTTTGCAGAGCAAACCAGCCGTTCTCCCCCAGGCGGTGAGGGGACGGTGAGGGGTGGAGGGAGGGGTGGTGGGGCAGAGACCCTGGGGCCTCCCGGGGGGCTTGTCCCCTTCCTGGGCTCCCAGGCTCTGGCACGGGGAGGGATGGATGGAGGGAAACTCGCTTGGGCTGCAGCTGGAGGCAAAGGAAGGAAGGAGAAGCAGCACCTCCTGGTCGGGCGGGGAAGCGGTGGGCGCCTTTGGGGGGGTGGCCGCCTGCCGAATAAAGGCAAGTTCGGTTTCCGCCATTTATCCAAATCATTCATCTTTTTCCGTGTCTTCACAGAATAGTTTTCATATCACGGAGAGTGTTCATACCATTACAGAATTGCCTGTTAAATGGATGCCTAAGTATTTTACTTAGGCATCCTTCCTAATTTCTGTTTTTAACTATAGTTCATTCTTCTCTTGAGTTCTCCCTCGTATTCTGAGTCAGAATGTTGGTCTTCTCCTTTTTTAATCTTCAAACCACTTAGGTTTCCATATACTTTTTTTTCCCCTTCAATTATTTTTATTTTTATTTTATTTTATTTTTTTGCAGTTTCAATGTCAATCCCAAATGGGTTTTCCAGCATGATTACCGGATCATCAGCAAATGTTCATAATTTCTTTCCATGAACCGGAATGAGTCCAGTTTCTAATAAGAGGACTTAACCATTTCTTATTTCTATGATTCTACGATTCTGTAAAGTTTGGTAATGAGGAACTCCAAATCCATCCAGACCTGGGGTTTTTCCCCAACTTCAGTTTTTGAATAGCCGCTGCAATCTCCGTTATTGTAATTTTCCAACTGATCTGCTCCTTCTTTGTCAATTTAGGTAAGTGTTGTCTCATCAGGTACTCTTCTCTCTTTCTGTCTTTTATCTTCTTTGTTGAGTTTAATTTTTGAGAAATACTCATGGAAAATTCTCTGAAGATCTTTGTCCTTGAACATTCTTTATCACTTTCTTTTAATTTCTTTTAATTTTCTTTCTTTTCTTAATCTACATGCAAGCCGTCTTCCTTGCTTATTTGCATACTCAACTTTTTTCTGTTTCAAAAACTTCAACATCTTTTCTAACCCTTCATTGCTCATTTCTCAGCAATCTTAACTTCTCAAAATTCCTTCCTCTTCTGGAAATTTCCTTAATGCATCTTTCATAATTTTTATTTTATTGAAGATCTTCTGCATTTTGTCTCTTTGCCTTTCTTTTTTTTTTAGTATTATTTAGTTATTCAAATATTATTCAACATCTCCAGCTGTATCTAATTCCACAATAATTTTTTTTCAAAAATAATAATCAGGCACTTTGCCTTTTTCCATGGAGGCTTTCTTAGTCGGTATCCTTTTCAAACTCCAGCCTCATTCTTAAGCCTCGCCTGATTTTCTCTTTGGGGCTGCAGCTCAGCTGTAGCAGACGGTCTTTCTGCCATGCGGAGGGAGGGCTGTGACGTCCCTGAAGTTTGCAGAGAAAGCACAGGTTTAGTTCCCTCCCAGCATTATGATCCTCGTTGACTTCAGTTGGAAGGAACCCCCCCGCCCCTGCCCCCGGACCTTCCTTTACGCCTATTCTCTCTTCTCTTCTTGCCACCCTGCAGCTATCTGTGCAAACTGGGGAATCTCTGTAACTATGCAGTCCCGGGCATATCAGACCAAGGGCCTGGAATACTGAAGATCTCTTTTCCTCCCAGGGCTGAATTCTCTTGGTAGCCCAAAGGAGGGGAGACCTGCTGAATCTAGGAGATGAGGCAAGTGTTCAGTCGCCGCTTGACAACTAGTCCCACAGGTTTTCTCTCAATAGAATGACTTGTGTGTTCCCTGAATGGGGAACTGGGAGAAGAAAGGGATGGGCAACTGCATGCCCTTCTCCCCCTCCGTGGCAGGAACTTCCTTTCTGAGACCATCCCCTTGGGGGGTCTGAAAGGAGACCCCCTGATTCAGCTTCGCACAGGGCAAGGTCTTTCTCTGAGGGGAAATCAGTCCATGGGACACAGCTCCTGGGGCTTTGAACAGTGCTCAGCTGTGATCGGAAACTCAGTCCTCTCAGTTTGGAGTCAAGAATGGGTTGCTACTGCTAATCCTAGAAGATTACTATCTCTGTAAACAGTTAAAGCGACCCAAACCTCAAGTACTTTACTTGCAAAATACGAAGGATTTGGCGAATGTTGGTAAGAATCCCAATGAAATGAAAGTCTCCCTCTCCTCTGGCCAAAATCAGAGGAGCAATTCCCATCATGAAAAGGACCATCTGACACCAACAGCCCTCCTTTTCCACCCAAGGCATGAAGATTTTTCTAAATGATACTGAAATCTTTAAAAAGCAGATAGAAAGAAAACGTCACCCTCATTTGCCACATTCAATAGCTACAGTTCTTCTCAGCCTGGAGAAGCCCATCTTGGACATGCCTGCTTTATAGTGCTTGATATGAAGGTCCTCTCCGAAGGAAAGAGGTGGCAACCCCAATTTAGATTGGCAAACACAGCTGAGGGCAAAGAGATTCTAAGCCATACTTCTAAAAAAGGGCAAGCGCTCAAAGCCCTGGATTTGGAGAGAGAAAGCCCTCACCAGTTGGTTTTAGTCATACTCTGGCGGATATCTCTTTTCACCCAGGCTATCAATGAGCACCGAAACTCAGCACTCTGGTCGGGTTGGTGGTAGAGGGCAAACGCCTTCAAGACGATGTCTTTCGTCTGTTTGACAACTCGCCTGACATCAGGGTCTCTGTCCGTGAGAAGGCGACTTAGCTCTGGAAGGGAGGGAGGGAGGGAGGGAAGTAAGTGGTGGATTGGCACACAGACCCCGATGGGAATCTTTTTCCCAAACTCCAACCTCTACCCCCACGGACCCTTCCCCCCTGCTTTCTTGAACTCACAAATCCACCCTTACCAATCCCACAGACCGTCATGTGGCTTTTAGAGAAGAATTTGCCGGCCTTGTGCACCAGATGACCTGGAGAGAGGATGCCAAAGAGAAATGGGAATACCTCTCAGGCTGCAGCAGAGCGAGTTGTGGCCCTCCCTGGCCCTCCCATGCCCCAGGAAGGAAAAGGGCACCAAGAGGGCTTCAGATAGTGCTTTTCTGTGGTGGGGGACCAAAGAGCATGGCTTCCCCGAACAGGAGGCTCATGGTTCAGTGGCAAGTGCTGCAAGCGCCACGTCCTCTGGGGAAGAGCGTCTCCTCCCGAATGAGGCTGAAAGGGGCCAAGACCTCCCAGCTCCCTTACCGAACAACATGGCTGCCGTCTTCCTCACCCAAGGTTGCAAGCAGTTGAAAAAGAACTGGCAGCTACGTGCTATGCTAACCACTTTCTTTGTTGAGTTGCAGTGCTGGATCTGGGGTGAAAGACCAAAGTCAAAATCAGGGTTCCCTCAGCCTGGCCTGATGCCCCATGCCCTCTTAGCTTGGGCCCTTCCAGACTGCCATGCGGGCACTTACCAGGCACTTGGCAACCTCGTGAAGCACCTCCTGCAGGGAAAAAGTGTCCTCTGCTAGAAGGCTGCTGTCTAGGTGCCACTGCAGACCCTTGGCCAGCTCCCAGAGGTTCACCTTCGCTGCCTTCAAAGCAAAGGAGGAAGACACAGAGGGAAACTGAGTCAGACCTGCTTGGAGGGCAAAAGGTCACCCTTTCCGCTGACCTTCTTCCAGACCCCCACAGCAGCCCAAACCTCCAAAGCCTTGTGGCCTTCTCACCTCAGCTACCTCCGCCTCTTCATCCTCTAGCAACATAACCACTGCCAAGACATTGTAGACAGTATGGTAGCCCATCCGGGAATGCTCCAGGTGGTGAATAAGGTGCCTGTAACAGGTGAGGGCTGATCTCCGGACCTCGGGCACCTCCTAGACAGGGCGAGGGAGAAAGGAGCCCATCTTTTCGCAGGCAGGAGCAACTGGCTATCCTTGTCTGAACCTTCCTTTCACGGGTTGGGGAGAGGGGAAACACTCCTCACCACCACTACCAGAGAATGCCAGAGAGGATCAAGACTCACATGAACGAAGAGGTCCCGGTATATCGTGGAGATCTCAGCCTGTTCTACCTTAGCTATCCTTTTAAGAAAGTTTCCCAAGAGGTTCAAGATTTCACTGCAGGTAGGAGGGAGTTCAATAAACAAGGAGGGACATTCAAAGCCTGAGTTGACACGATAGAGATGCTTCCTTGCTTGCTTGCTTGCTTGCTGGGGGGCGGGGCATGGACTCTCATATCCAGCCCCTCAAGAGGGCCAGAAACTCCCCTGACCGTTTCTCCATCCACCCCTCTCCTAATCACCCAGCTTACCCGGAAGACAAGGAGTCTTCTCCGGCTTCCCACTGGTCCCTTTTCCCCTCCAGCCTGGTGACCTGAATGAAGAGATTCACCAAGGTAGGGAAAAGATCTGGGAGCCACACCTCCTCCAGTCTCTTGAGGTCACGGGAGTGGGCTACAATCACACCGATGGCCCGAATGGCCTTCGCCTGTGGAGAGAAGGAGGTTTGCTCAGGAGGGAAGGAGGATTGTTGTCTCCTTCCCCTGTCCCCCAAAACAAGGTGCAGGCAAGGAAAAGTGGGTGGTCCTCAGAACTCTCTGGAGACCTCCTCCCTCATGGGTGTTTCCTCCGCTCCATCTGATGGGACTTCCTTCTACCTGGAAGACACCAGAGAACCAGGCAAGGGGAATGGGTGGCCCAGTGGAGCTGAGACTTCTTCTGGGCCATGAGGTCCTTACCGTGGCTGCATCGAAAGGGAAACCGGGTTGCTCCGTCCCCCTGGGGCAGCTGACGGTCTCCCTTCACCTGGGCAAGGAGCACGTCCAGGGCCGCATCAAGATTGCAGTTTGCTGAGTTGTGGTTTACTGAGTTGAAGACTGCACGTATCAACTCAGCACATTCCCTGGGAAGAGAAACAGCAACTGAGAGGAGAGGCACAGGACTGGACACTCCCTGGAGTGCAGTTTTCCTACCTGGCAATCTTCCTACCTCGCGGTGGACTCAAGAAAGTGCTCGGTAACCAAGGTCAAGTGGTTCTCGGCCAGGTAGTCCACTGCCCGCATGGCCTCTCTGGAGAACGGACCGAAGCGCATGCGGCAGAGGTGGTGGAGAAGGTCCTTGCACTGCCGGAAAAGAAAGAGAGGAAATCAGGGCACTGTGGGGAGCCCTGCAAAGGCTTCCGGGGCTGAGAGGGAGTGGGAAGCAGAGGGGAGGGGACGGTGCACGCAGAGATGCTCACTGAAAAACAGGCCCCTCGTCTGAATTCAGTCGGTCCCAGTCAAGAGAGGTCCCACTTCTCTGAGACAAGCCTGCCATCCAGCAGAAAGAGGCACCTTTCATCTACCCCGATGGGGGGAGGGGCGGGGTGATGCCTTCTTGGGGGTGGCCCCAGGTTTTACCAAGGGGAACTCTGTCCCTTACCTTCTGTGGATCACAAGAAGGCCACCGGAAAGGACGGAGGGCAGCATCCTCCTCATTCTCTAAGTCCAGGGGGCTGGCAGAGAGACATGGGGGGTTGAGAGAGGACTGGGAATGGCAACCTTCCCATGCAGCTAAGGGGCGAGAGAGGCCTGCTGGGAGTCCATCCAGGCCTGGCTCTGCAAGATCAAGGCAGGGAGAGGAAAGCACTTGGAAACAGCAATGTTATTCCCCAGTGAAGAAGAAAGTACCTGGGCACAGCGTCAATCTCCACATCTTCAATGCTGTCGATGCCATACAAGGTATCGTCTTCTGAATCCTGGGAAAGACAGTTGTGGGGGAGGAGTGAAATGGTGGGACCCCCCTTCCTCATGGGGCACAGGGGGGTTGGAAAGCTCATCAGATGCAACCCGCAAAGAAGAGTGAGGGAGAGAAGGAATCCCAGGGAGGAAGAAAAGACGGCTGTAGAAAAGAGGGGGAGAGGTGCGGCAGGGAGAGGCAATGCACGATGGAAGCAGTGACTGGGCTCGAAGGCCAGGGAGAGGGGAGTGGTCCAGCTAGAATCCTCCTCTTCTCCTGACTGGGGAAAGAAAAGGAGAGAGCGCCATCTTGTCATTTGGCTCGGGCAGCAAAAGGTCTTGGGGTGGCTCTATTCTGAAGACATTTCCCTGAGGAAGAAGGGAGGGGAAAATGCCAGCCTTTCTCGTTTCTAGCCCCCCTTCCCTTCCTCACCTGAGAGAAGGATGAGTCCTCATCAGAGGAGGTGGGGCTTGATGTTGTCTGGCTGCTGAGAGGAAAACAATAAACAGTCCAATGGTCAGAATGGGAACTCACCCAAAAAGCCCTCGCCCTCTCCTCCACTCCAAATCTACCCATTAAACCAACCAGGAGGAGCTCGGTCCTGCAAGGAAGTTAGCAAGCCCCCTTGGAAAGAGACAAAGTCCCAAAGATCTCTCCCTGATCCCCAGGAAAAAGCCTCTGTTGGCCCATTGGGAGGGAGGTTACTTCTGAAGACGGAAGTGCTCCTCAAAGATAGGACAGCTTAGAAACAATGCAGAAAAATTTAGGGAAAAAACTTCAAGCTTCAAAAAAACAAAAACAAAACAAAGCTTCAAAATTTCCAGAAGTTTGACATCTCTCAGTTGGCTTGGTGTCCTTACTCGCTGACCAGACTTTGCCCCTTCCCACAGTGGGAAGGGCGGACGAGGCATTGCTCTCTAAACCGGCAGGCTCCACACACTCTGGAACATGGGGGAAAAGTACCTCTCCAAATTACTCTGCAGGACTTCTGCCTCTTTCATTGGGAGGCTGATGTTCTCCCCCTCACTCAGATGGGTGATTCTCTCCTCTTCCTTCGGGTCGCTGTGTCCCCAGGAAGTACCCTCATCTCCCAGACAGCCCTGGCAAGAAAAAAGAAGAACAGCTGGACGCTCTTCTACCAAAAGGCTTTGTCCTCTCCTGCAATCGCTCTCTCAGGAGCAGCTCCATTTGCCTTTGAACCAAGCTTGGGAATCCTGAGCGCCACCAGATATCATCAGAGTGCAACTCCCAGCATTCCTCACCACTGGCTAGCCTGCCTGGGGTTGCTTGAACCGACAATCCAACAGAAACCGATGGATGCCTGTACCTGGGTTGGCTCAGCTTTTGCTGGAGCGGAAAAAGGATGGAGGAGTGGGAAAGAGGCTTTGGACTTTCTCCTGTGGGTGACCAGAGATCGCAGAGGAAATTCTATGCACAATCCCGGCCCTTCCTCCCCAGAGCTGCTTTGCATAGGTAGAGGGAGATTCTTTGCCTCCTGGCCACAGAATGTGGACCATTCGTGGGATGTTATCGGGCAAAGGGAGAAAGTGAAAAGATGACCTCTTCATGGATCAGAGACACTCTGCTTCTTACCACTGATGAAGAAAGCATTTCCACAGTGTGTTTCCCACGGGGAGACCCCATTGAAATAATGGATTCCTGAGGCTCTGGAGAACTGTGAAGGCACAGGAAAAAGCAAAGAAATGTCAGAGCCTCAAAGAATCCATCTCAGCGGATGAGACCAAGATCAGAGCGGCTCCTCCGAAAGCACAAAGATGGGCCTGCCCTCTTTCAGGCTGGAAAGGGAGCAAAAATCATTTGGACAGCTGCCCTGAAAGCTCCCTGCCAGAGGGTAAAATTTAGTGGGATGGGTCTGTTGTTCTATGCCCTAAACCACCAGGCTCCACACACTCTGGAACATGGGAAAAAGTACCTCTCCAAACTACTCTCCACGACTTCTGCCTCTTTCACTGGGAGGCTGTTCTCCCCCTCACTCAGATGGGTGAGCCCCTCCTCTTCCTTCCGGTCACTGCATTCGGGGAAGTATTCGCTGCTCCCACGCAGCCCTGGCAGGACAAAAGAAGAATGCCTGGACTCTCTTCTACCAAAAGACCCCTTCCTGGATCAGAGAGATTCTCGTTTCTTACCCCTGACGAAGGAACCTTTTCCACTGTGTGTATCTCAAGGGGAGTCCCCACCAAAATGCTGGATTCCTGAGGCTCTGCAGAACTGCAATGGGGCAGGAAAAGGCAAAGAAAAGTAAGAGCCTCAAAGAATCCATCTCAGCAGATGAGACCAGAGGGATGGTCTAGGAAGTCCCTGGGGGGCCACGAGGGCCTTGGAGGCCAAAGTGCAAAGCCAGACCCTTTCTTTCATTCCTGCAAACCCCATCATCTCTGTTTTGGCTGTCTGTCTTCCCTGGGTGCAGGGACATGAAGGTGACCTGCGGGGAGGGAGGGGGAGGCCCTGCCCTGGAAGGGAATAGGGGGCTGAAGGGGGCTTACTTTGGAGGAGTCTCGGAAACCTCCTCTTGGTTGCGGCTCTTGCAGCAGGAGAGAGGGCACCTTTTCCAGAGCTTCTGCAAAGGAGATAAAATAGGGAACCTCTCAGAGGAAGACGAGGGCTTGGATGCCCCAAAGGGGAGTTGCTTCCAGAACGGCAAAAGAAAGAAAACTCCCGAGAGACATAATAATAACCTTTAATCGGACTATTACCAGAGATAAGATATTACAACGTAGCTTTGAAGGAAATTAAAGGGGGAAGATATGGACGTAAAATTTTTTAAAGATATACTATTTCAGATCCTTAAGAAGAGAGAAGACCTTGGCCAATTTATTGAAGAAATATGAGATAAATTACAGATGGGAACGGATTGAGGGCCTTTCTTTTAATTATAAACAGCAACGATTCAGAATCTGTTATTTCAGCTATGGCACCCTCAGTGAGGACCCCCAGATATCCTTTTGATATCATTTAATTTGGCCTTAGCTGGACTGGTTAGCAATTACCTCATCTCACGTGTTCGCAAAGTTCTCTGGATAAGCACGGACAGAGAAGCGGCCGTTAATGGTTTGCCTTCCATTTCTCTTTGTAGCCAGCAACCCAAAACTCACCCGAAGCTTTGGGGAACTTCCCGCCACAGACTCCTCAATAGCCACGTGGCTTTTAGTCAAATTACTCTTGAGAGTTGGGCCATCAACGTCTCAGCCAGATGTACTGTTTCTACATGCAAACCCCATCACGTTAGCCCTGACCTCACCAAATCCTTTTGTCCAGCACCGAAACCTCTTTTGTTCTCCTTTGGGACTGCCATAGCCGAAAGGCACAATCTTCCCTATAAAAACCCCTCACTTTTAACCGATCCTCGGATCACCTTTGACTACACAAAGCTATTAAGCAATATCTCCTCGAAAAAGAACCCAAGAGAATTGGAGGGATACTTGGAGAGGGAGAATAAAATTAAATTTTCAGTTGAACAAAGAGAGACATTAAACAAATCAGTGTCAATGATGGAGATAGTAGAAACTATCAGGAACATAAAGAGTGATAAATCCCCAGGACCTGATGGTTTTACAGCAAAATATTACAAAATTTTGGAGCATGAGCTCTCAGTACCACTTCAAGTAACAATAAACGAGATTAAGAAAGAAGGCATACCAGAAACATGGAAAGAAGCTAATGTTGCATTGATCCCAAAAGAAGGCAGAGATATAACGGATGTAAAGAATTACAGACCCATTTCACTATTAAATACGGACTATGAGATTTTTGCTGCCATCATGGCAGAGAGACTTAAAAAAGTACTTCAAGAACATATTCATGAAGACCAGAATGGCTTTTTGCCCAAGAGAACGATGTGTGATAATATTAGGACAGTTTTAAACATAATTGAATACTACGAAGAACATAATGAAAGAAAGTTAGCTATGATATTTATTGACACAGAGGAGGCATTAACATGGTCAATTGGTCATTTTTGAAGACAGCTATTAAGCAAGTACAACTGGGAGAAAATTTCATTTCATGGATTGAAGCAATTTATTCTCAACAAACAGCAAGATTAATTAAAAATGGAGCGCGTACTGCACCGATTGAAGTTTTGAGAGGCACAAGACAGGGTTGTCCTCTATCACCTCTGTTATTTATTTTGACATTAGAAACACTTAACAATAATATAAGAGAAGATGTGGCAATAAGAGGAGTCCAGATAAAGAAATTTCAATATAAACTCAAAGCTTTTGCTGATGATTTGGTTTTTTTTTTTTGGATGATCCCCTCACGAATGCCCAAAGATTGATGGATATTATCCAAGAATATGGAGATTACTCTGGTTTTAAAATTAACAAAGAAAAAACAGTGCATATATCAAAAAACATGAGGGAGAAGGAAGAAGCTGAAATTTAAACAAATAACAGGATTCAATAAAGGAGAGAAAGCTAAGTATTTAGGAGTCTGGATTGCACAAAGAAATAATGAACTGTACCATAACGACTATGATAAAAAATGGAAGGAGATAACTCAAGATTTGGAAAAATGGACTCAATTTAAGGTATCTTTGCTGGGACGGATATCAGTGATAAAAATGGATGTTTTACCAAAAATGAACTATCTTTTTCAAAAGGTACCTATCATAACAAGCATTATGCCTTTTGTTCAATGGAAAAGAGATATAACTAAGTTCATACGGCAGGGGAGGAGACCAAGAATTCAGTGGAGAATCATGATGGACACAACAGCAAGAGGCGGACTAGGCTTGCCGGACCGACAAACATATTATAAGGCTGCGGCATTCACGTGGCTAAAAGATTGGCTTAATCTGCAAAATTCGAGGATGCTGGCAATAGAGGGAGCAGATTTAAGAATGGGATGGCACGCCTATATGTTTTATGGAAAAGCAGCAGTCGACAAAGATTTTACGCATCATTTTATAAGGAAATCGCTACTTAGAATATGGAACGACTACAAGAAGAAGAATATAAGGCAGTTACCTAATTTGGTCTCCCCGCAAGAAGCCTTTTTTGGGAGATGGAAAGATACAGATAAATGGTTACGATATGAAGACCTATTAGACACAGCAGATGACTCCGGTGTGAAGATGAAATCAAGAGAGAAATTGGAAGCTGAAGGAATAAAATTAAGCTGGTTTCCCTATAGACAGCTAAAGGAAAGATTTCAGATGGATGTACAAACATATGGAACTCAACCAAAGGAACAACTTCACTTACTGAGACTAGTAAGAGAAAATCCACCGCATTTCCTGGCACATGTGTACAAAGAAATTTTACAACAAGAATGTGAGAAAGAGACAGTTAAAGTTGCAATGACACAATGGGCACAAAATGTTGGACACTCAATACAGTTAGAATGGTGGGAACAGAGCTGGCAACATGCAAAGAAATTTACTGCTGCCCAAAATTTAAAAGAAAACTATTACAAACTATTTCATAGATGGTACATGACACCAGAAAAATTAAAGACAATTTATAAGACAGGCACAGGTCAATGCTGGAAACGTCAAGAGAATTGTGGTACATTATTTCATATGTGGTGGTCATGCCATAGAGCACAAAAATACTGGAAAGAAATACATCAGAAAATAAGTTCAATTTCTTTTTTTCACAATTAAAACAAACATTTATTATTGCTATTTCATATGAATTATTTCTTGAATCTTCCAAACTGATCTAGATTTCATTTCCAGTTTCTCTTAACATTGTTATATCTTTGTACTGCATTCTTCAGCTATTTTACACGTTGGTACATAGCGTTTCCATTTTCCATATTTCTGCTTCATGATATCTACCGTAATCATCACAATGAAATTTTTCCACATATTACCATGAATTACAGACTTCTATCAAAGGTCGCCCAGCAATCACCTACAATTTGCCATTCTTTCTGAATTTCATCATCTGATTTCCCTTTCAATCTTTGAGAGGCTATGTCAGCGTTTTATTTTCAATAAAGGTTCCCCACCATTCTTCTATTGTAGGTATTTGCTGTGTTTTCCATACCTTGGCATGTTCAATACGTGCAGTTGTTATCATATATAATCATATTCTCCAATATTTCTTTATATTCGTGCCATCTACTGAGTCTGTCATATTTAACAATTACAATTCAGGAATCATAGGAAATTGTAGCTTCATTGTTTCACAGATCCTGTTATGTATCTCAGTCCAATATTTCTTAACCTTTGGACATGTCCACCAGATATGATATATCGTACCCACCTCTTTTAAACATTTCCAACAACGCCCAGTACCTGAATTGTAAATCTTTTGTAATTTATCTGTTGTCAAATACCATCTATAAAACATTTTATAATAGTTCTCTTTTAGATTCTGGGCAACCGTAAATTTCTTGATGCTGAGAAAGCCTTTGATATGATCAACTGGCCTTTTATGATAATGACTTGCAAACAAATGTCGGCCGGAGAGAAATTTGTCTCATGAATTGAAGCAATTTATAAACAAGAACAAGCCAGACTCCTGATAAATGGTGAAAGAACACAGTTGATAGAGCTGAAGAGGGGGACGAGACAAGGGTGTCCGTTGTCCCCTCTGCTCTTTATTATGACATTGGAAATATTAAATAATGCCATTAGAGAAGACAACGACATTAAAGGAGTTCAAATTAAGAAACACCAATACAAGTTGAAAGCCTTTGCAGATGATTTGGTGGTTTTTCTGGAAGATCCATGTAAAGACATTGGAAAATTGATTAAAATAATTCAAGAGTATGGAGAATTCTCCGGATTTAAGATAAATGTGGAAAAAACAAATTTTTTAACCAAAAATTTGAGAGAGAGAAGAGACGGAAATAATACAATAAACGGGATTCAAGAGAGGACAAAAAGTTAAATCTTTGGGAATTTGGATAGCCAGAAGAAATAATGATCTATTTTCAAACAATTATGAAAAAAAATGGAAGGAGATAATTAAAGATTTGGAAAAGTGGTCTAAGTTACACTTGTCAATGTTGGGGAGAACTGCGGTAATCAAGATGAACGTTCTACCAAAGATGAACTTTCTGTTCCAAAACCTTCCTGTAATATTGAACAAGAAACCTTTTCTACAATGGAAGAGAGAAATATCCAAGTTTATATGGCAAGGGAAAAAACCCAGGATTCAATGGAACACTTTCACGGATCAGAAAAATCGAGGGGGTATGGGTTTACCCGGTTTTCAGGTTTACGACAAGGCCGTGGCTTTGATATGGATAAAAGACTGGGTAGATCTACAAGATGCCAGAAGGCTGACCTTGGAGGGAGCAGATCTGCGGGTGGGCTGGCATGCCTAAAGCAAAAATAGATGAAGATTTCACAAATCAGTACGTCCGGAGATCACTTTTAAGAGTTTGGGAAGATCACAAGGCTAGAAACATTAGGCAGCTGCCCACCTGGGTCTCCCCTCCAGAAGCTTTCTTTGGTGGATGGACTGAATCTGATAAGTGGCTTCGATATGAGGACATAATGGAGAGGACAAAATCGAATAGCATCCAGCTCAAATCAAGAGACAAGTTGGAGCAAGAAGGAACAGCTCTAAATTGGTTTCCTTACAGGCGGTTAAGTGAAAGGTTTCAGATGGAGTTAAAGACATATGGATTTGGCATAAAGGAGAAGGTAGGAGCGATAAAAGGACTCTTTGAAGACCCTCCCCACTTACTGGCCCAAATCACGCAGGAAATATTGCACCAGGAGAAGTCTGAAGAAACGGTTAAAGCAGTGATGATCTCGTGGGCACAGAATATGGGTCATACAATTCAACTGGACTCTTGGGAGCAGAGTTGGAAAATAAGTTCAATTTTGAAGATTCAATTGGAGATGGCACCTGAACTTTACTTGTTAAACATGGCACATACACTAGATGCAACACCAGCTAAGAGACACTGGAGAGTTATATTGTACATGGTGACAACGGCCCGTATTGAATATGCACAATTTTGGAAAAATGCAGCTACACCCACAACAGAACAGTGGTGGACAGCTTTTATGGAAAACAGAAATGCAGACATACTTACACAAAGATTGAAAGGGAAATCAGACGAGGACATAGGATTGTTACAGATTTGGGTTGGGGGTAGACGGAGGTATTACATTTCTCATGATAACAATTATTATACAGCTAACAGTTAATGGAATATCATGAAGCGAGAAACGTAGAGATATATAGCAGGAACTAACAAATTATAGATTATTAACATTTTATTGCGATACGTGATATAATAAATAGAGGGAACATTAATCATTGTAATCCAGAAAGGAAAGGAAGGAGGAATAACACTACATGTAACATTGCAAAAATTATTGTTTGTTTTATGTGTTGAAATTTGAATAAAACTATTAAAAAAGAAAGAAAGAAAACAGTGAGACTTCAATTGCAGAGGAAATTAACTGCTCTTTCCTCACTTCCAGAGGTCATCTAGGCTGACCCAAAACTGCACATCCAATTCAAAAGAGGGAAGGGCAAGAAGATGGACCCCCCCCCACACACAGTGGCCATATTGTCCTCCCCCAACTCTCTCTGTGGCCCCTTACCCACAACCGTCTGAAGAGTGCCGCCATCGCTGTAAGAACACAAGAAGGCAAAACACAAGAACACAAGAAGGCAAAAGTGGGACACTCTAGAAAGAACAACCCACAAGACTATGCAGCCACAGCCACAGCCACAACCACAGTCAAAGTGATATCCACAGCCAGAGAAAGGCAATGGTGAGGTCATCTCATCTCTAGGGCAACCATGAAAGCAAACAATGGCCTGGTGAGGCTGTCACCTCTGCCATGCAGGAAGAGTCCTGACAGATGGCCATCCATCCTTTGTTAAAAACCTCCAGAGAAGGAGACAGCACATTTCACTGTCAAACTGCTGTTACTCTCAAAAAGTTCTCCCTACGGTTGAGGTGGAAACTCTTTTCCTGTCCTTTGAATCCATTGCTCTATATCCTGGTCTCTGGAGCAGCAGAAAACAGGCTTGCTCCATCTTTCATCATAGATCTGGAGGAGACCATAACAGCCATCGACTCCAACCTTGTCATGCAGAAATTGCACAATGAAAGCATTCCTGACTTCCTTTGAAATATTTAAACATGGCTATTATGTCACCTTCTAATCTTCTCTTCTCCAGGCTAAACACACCCAGCTTCCTAAGCTGCACCTCAAAAGACACATTTACTTACCAATAAAAGGTTTTTTAAAAAATAAAATGCTGAACACCACTTTATACACATCGCTGCTACACAATTTAAATCTCAAAGGCCTCCCTGAATAGAAAGGCTTCACCTAGGCCATTTCCGCACTAGCCTGTTATAGCGCGGTGGTTCCGCTTTCAACATCCTCTGGAAGCTTGGGTTTGCAGTTTCGGGAGGGGCCGGCTGGCCCTATTAGATGGCCCTTGTGGTCTCTTCCATCTCTACGATTCTATAAATCCCAGATAATCCTCTGTTCTCTATTTTACCTGTTTTTAAATTGTCCCAGTTTCTCTTTCCACCTCCCATGTTCTCCCTTTATCCTCAGCTTACTTCAATTGCTGCAAAATGATTTCAAAAGTAGCTTGCACTCAATTGACTCAGAGGGAAGAGGGATGAGAAGGAGAGGCAGAATCGTGTCCTTCCCAGTAGGCACAGGCAAATGCAACCTGCTGCAGCCTCTCCCAGCTTGTGAGTCCTTCTTCATTAATAACTTTTGCCATCATGACCATCCTCTGATGTTCTTTGGCACAAGTGTTCTGATTTGCATCTGTGAAATATTGGTGGCTATGTTCCTCATGCCATGTACAGCACCTCTTGCCCAGTGATGGCTTGTGCTCACCAGTCTAGCCAATACAGGCATGCTAGTGCTTGCTGCTGTCTGGACTGTGGCTTTTGAGCCCTCAATGTCTTCCAGCCAGCCACCCAGAGAAAGAGCATCCCACAATGTCATTCTATGAAATGTGCGTATTCATCCAGAGCTGCACTGCAAGTCCCATTGGCATGGTGTGCCTTGCTAGCTCTGGCGTGCAGCATGTTCGGGCCCAAGATCTTTGCAGCCGTGAGGCCTGAAACATGAGCAGTATTATCTTGGGATCTTTGCATTGCCATTATTCTGTGCTGGGTCATCAACTTGAACAGAAAGGCAACGCCAAGAATTAGCCAAGGCAGGTTGCCCCTTCCCCTTGTCTGTAAGTCCTTGCTTCCTGTCCGTCTCCTGGAACAATCAGCCTCATTCTGCTGAGAAGGAGAAATTTCTCTCCTTGTATTTCTGGAACAGTTTGACCCAATGATGGGGCCTGTTTGCAGACCAGGAGAGAAAAGAAGGGCTTCCGCGTGGAGATCTTCACAGAACTGTAGCTGTTCTCTCATTCCAAGTATTCGAGTTTCTTTGAGTCAACAAGAACACAAAGTTATTCTGGTATTTTAAAACAATTGAATGTTTTGGATATAGACCAGAATCTCCTTGCTGTCTTATTCCATGCATATATTCCCATAGAGAAGTTGTTGCACATTTTCGTTCAGTGCAGGAGAACTACCTTCGGTTCAAGGTTGTGGAATCATAGTGGAGCATGCAGTGTCATTGAACATGCAGAGGCACATGGATGTATGTGTCCATTTGGCTGTCCACTCACTTGCACCATTGGGTGTGAGCCTGGCTGCACCGTGCTTTCCTTCAGCACAAGGCTTGTACAGCACAATCAGCACACAACTCTTCATGCAGGGGTTTATGCTATGCAACCCCAATGGGAGTTCTCACCTCTAGTTTCTTGCTTGCAAATGAGGGAGCAGTTTTTGCACCAACCCCCCCCCCACTGCCACTTCCTTGTTGCTGCCGCTGTTGTTGGTGTCCAGCAGAGGAGCTTTGCAGACCACCTGGGAGGGCTCTGTGGACCCCTGGTTAAGAACCACTGATATAGAGGACGGAGCAAGCGTGTTTTCTGCTGCTCCAGAGACTAGGACACAGAGCAATGGGTTCAAACTACAGGAAAAGAGATTCCACCTAAATATTAGGAAGAACATTAGGATTCTATCTAAACATTAGGAAGAACTTCCTGATGGTAAGAGCAGTTTGACAGTGGAATTCGCTGCCTGAGATTGTGGTGGAGTCTCCTTCTCCCCAGTGGAATAATCGCACTATAAGAGTGTAGTGCGGAAATGGCCTAGGACCTGCTGCCCCCTTCTCATTTATGGATGACTTCTGCACATTCATTCTTCTTTACGTATAACTCTTCAAGCTCAGGGTTTTTTTTTCTCTTTTCTTATTTTTATAAAAACTGAAAATGTATATACATCACATATCGTTTTCCTTATTTCATATTGTACATCATTCTTACATGAGTTTTCAGTTTAACTTTCAATACTTTCTGTACATTACTGAATATTCCTTAATATTTTATTTAATCAGTCCCTCTTTCTCCCTCCCTCTCCATCCTCTCCCCGCATCTTTAACAACACATTTTATATTAACCATATTTTTCCCATCAATTTTCCCTCCCCCTTCCCTTCTCTTTGTACATTTACTTCCCCTCCCCCCGTCTTCCTTTCCCTATTCTGCGTTTTCTCCCCTCCAGTCTCTTTTTTTCTTGTTCTAAACCTCCTTCTTGTGAAATCTCTTTTTCTTATTGTATTCTACCTTTTCCCCGCTCAATCTATATTCCCTCCTTAATATAATATTATATTATAATATAATATAATAATATACCCTTTCACTTCTTTCTCCCATTCTTTAGCTTCCTCTCACTTCTCCTTCATTCATCTAATGATTTCTTTCCATTGTATTTCGATTGAATTAAATTACCTTTCATCACGTCGGACAATTTTTCCATTTCCATGATGTTTCAAGCTCAGTTTCTGGGGGTCAGGTGGTAGAATAGGGAAGGGCACAAAGGCTAAGAGAAGATTAGCAAAGTTTTTTTGGGGGGGGGGCAGTGGGAATGGAAAGAGAACAGGGTGCCTTTTAATCCAGTGGTAAATTTCTAATATAACAGCACCATCTCATGGTAAGGGGGTGGACTACATGCACATCACTGTGGCTTGAAAGTTGGAATATGGTTGTCTCTAACCTTGCCTTCTCTACATCAGGCAGAGGTGACAGATGACCGTGGGAAATCTCAGATTAAAATAAAGAGTTTTTTCTGCCTTATAGTGCTGTTATTCCGCTTCCAAGATCCTATGGAATTCTAGGGTTTGTAGTCTACTGGGGGGCCAAAGAGCTCTCTGGCTGAGAATTCTAAATGGAGCCTTACCTGGAAATTTGAAACACCACGATTTCAACACCCGTCCCTTTGTCACCGTTAGCATAGTTTAAGGCAGGAAGAAATAAGCTATGACCCGACCGACTGTCCGTCCCCCCATCCACCAAACCCTGGGGGAAAGAGGACCAGTTGTTACAAAAACAATAAAAGTGAATCCACCCCAATTTCAGCTTAACAATTAATGAACTCATAGAATCACAGAAATGTAGAGTTGGAAGAGACCACAGGGGCCATCCAGTCCAACCCTCTGCCATGCAGGAACACCCTCAAAGCACTCTCGACAGATGGCCATCCAGCCTCTGCTTAAAAACCTCCAAGGAAGGAGACTCCACCACACTCCATGGAGGCAGCAGATTCCACTGCCGGACAGCCCTGACCATCAGGAGGTTCTTCCTGAGGTTCAGGTGGAATCTCCTTTCCTGCAGCTTGAATCCATGGCTCCTTGTCCTGGTCTCTGGAGCAGCAGAAAACAAGCCCTCTCCTTCCTCTACATGGCATCCCTTCAAAGATTTAAACATGGTTATCATGTCCCCTCTTAACCTTCTCTTCTGCAGACTAAACATACCCAGCTCTCTAAGCCTATTCTCATAGGGCTTCATGGCTTCCAGGCCCCTCACCATTTTGGTCACCCTCCTCTGGACTTGCTCCAGCTTGACCGTGTCCTTCTTGAATCGGGGTGCCCAGAACTGGACACAGGATTCAAGATGAGGTCTAACCAAAGCAGAGTAGAGTGGTACCAGTACCTCCCTTGACCTAGACACCATACTCCTATTGATGCAGCCAAGAATTGCATTGGCTTTCTTGGCTGCCGCATCACACTGCTGACTCATGTTCAGCTTGTGGTCTATGAAGACTCCTAGATCCCTTTCACACGTACTGCTATACAGCCACGTGTCCCCCATCCTATATTTCTGTATTCCATTTTTTCTACCTAAGTGTAGGACCTTGCACTTCTCTCTGTTGAATTTCATTTTGTTAGCCTTGGCCCAGCTCTCCAATCTATCCAGGTCATTTTGAATTTTGATCCTGTCCTCTGGCTTATTAGCAACCCCTCCCAATTTGGTGTCATCTGCAAATTTGATGAGCATGCCCTCTATTCCTTCATCCAAGTCATTGATAAAAATATTGAACAGCACTGGGCCCAGGACAGAACCCTGTGGCACCCCACTAGTCACTTCTCTCCAGGACGAAAAGCAGCCATTCGTGATCACCCTTTGGGTTCGGTCGGTCAACCAATTACAAATCCAACTAACAGTAGCCCCGTCCAGCCCACATTTTACCAGCTTCATTGCAAGAATGTTGGGGGGAACTGACTGTATTACACATCAAAGTTGTAGACGCTGCGGCCTATGCAGCCCATGGGGGGCAGGGAATGGAGGGCAGGGGGGCTTGTGCCTCCCAACAAAATTAACCAAGGTGGAGGCTGATCCCCTCTTAGAATGATCTGCCAATATTCTGCCAGCAGGACTCCTATGTAGTTGTATCTCCTCTGCCATTATCAATAAAAAAGATCTACTAAAAACTCACAATGGAATACGTTGCTTTGGTGTGTGGTGGAGTCTCCTTCTTTAGAGGTTTTTAAACAGAGGCTGGATGTCAGGAAGGCATGGCAGTTGGATGGAGTTGGATTCAATGGCCTTGTGGTCTCTTCCAACTCTATGAGTCTATTAAAAATAATCAAACAATAACAGTCCATTTTCATTGAGACCTTCCAAGACTAATGCAGGCTACCTGCAATCTCTCTTCTGTGCACCTAACTGAAGACACAGTGCTTGCAAGAGTCTTCATATTCAAGTACGTTTGATTGAGAATAGATGGAATATTAATTTGTTGTCCCCGTAGAAGTACCTGCAAGTAGGCAAAATTATTAGCAGTCTGCTAGCCAATGGAGGGGGGACTTTAAAAATAATTCCAAGGTCTCTGCTGTGTTCACAACACTGTCACTAGGTGGCAAAAGTCACCCATATTTTCCATCGTGAAAAATAGGTTTGCTGATATTCAGCCTCTAATTTGCTGTCTCTCCTGTTGGCTGAGTAATTGTTTGCCATCAATTGAGATAGGTTTGGGTTCTCCTCCTGCCATAGAATTATTTCTTACTCATGCTATAATCGCCGGATGCTTGCCAGAAGTATTCCATGCATCATTCCTTCTGGATGAAACCAAGATCTGAAGATACACTTATGATCACACTGATGATTAATTTTAATCTCTGAGGTCACCTTTTGGATAGACATGGGTGAGACTTTTGGTTTAAATCATTTCTTGCCAGTGTACATCAATGGCAGGAGTCAACCTGGAGTTATCCACTCGCAACTAGAGATGTAAAGGCCTGGGAAAAAAAAAACAGAAAATTTTTTTGGGGAAAAAGAAGATTTTTTTCCAATTTTTTTTCCTGAAGCCCTTTTTGTTTTTTATCCAAAAAATTGAAAAAAAAAAGGAAGAAAATCTATTATGGATTGTGTTATTTTAGCATGATGGATTAAATCTTTAAGGCAAGGTGTTCACATATTCTCCAAATCATTTCTAAAAACTATGTACAGTATGTTACTAATGGTGATGGTTTCTTTTGGGCTTTTTTAATTTTTTTTTTTTCTGCCTGCTCCACAGCAACTAGCAAAACCAAAGAGGCTCCATACAGTTGAGGCGATTGTTGCTCCATTTGTTACAAATAATAATAATAATAAAAAGTAAATTCCATTTGAAATAATTGCTAGAATACATTGTATTTTTAGTATACCAATTGTGACAATTTTATGTCAAATCGAATTGTACATAGTCATATTTTATTTTCCTAAAATAACAGAGTGACTTTCAGTCTGTAAAAAATGCTAATGTTGCATTTTTTTTTCTGAAAAAAAAATGGAAAAAAACCCAGGTTTTTCCATGGCTTCAAAATTTCAGGAAATTTTACATCTCTACGCACAACCATTATATACCGTATTTGTGGTCCCTGTGTGGTGGTGTCGTGTGTCTTCAAGTCATCTCAGACTTATGGTGACCCTAAAGTGAACCTAACACAGGGTTTTCTGGGGCTGAGAGTGTGTGACGTGTCTAAGGGTTTCAATAAGTCAGAGCTGACATGACTTCTTTTCCACTTCTATATTTTAGATCCAGGATTCTGATCTTCCAGGTGTTTCCGCTAATGGGAAGCGACCTTAATCATTCCAAGAGGAACAGGAAGCAATAGGAAGAACGTCTCTTTGTATCTCAGAGGGCTCTGTGGTCATATTTATTTGTTGTTATCCTGGTGATGTCAGCAGGAAGGAGATGCTTGACTTTGAATTGCTTTTAGAGGAAAGGGTAAAGAAAAAAAAAGTGGGGAGAGAGGAACTGAGAAAGAAAATGGGCACTTTACCAAGAATTATGAATATGGGCAAGGTGGTCCCAAAGCTTTAGACTGCCTGAGGCAGACACTCGCCTTCCCTTTCCATTCTTTCAGTGGGAAGCCAATCAGACTGGCAGATGAATCTTTCAGTCTGGCAATGGGATACAAATTTCATATCACCATCCACGTTATGTACAGCAAGCCTCCATGTCCTGTTATCTGACAACTCACTCTTTCAATACTTTCAAATTAAAGACAAGTTCCTTTACTTCAACAGGGGTTCTGCTCTTTCATCATTTCTTCTTCCATGTAGAGGCTCACCTGGGACCACTGCTTGCAAAGTGTGCCAAGATGGGGAGGGGAAGGGCACTAAACCAGCTGAGAGACTTTGCAAGCAGCACACATGTGGTTGATCCCAAGTGAGCCTCCATAAGTCCTTCATGCTCCTTCCAGTATGGCACTCTTTTCAACTACAGTAGCCCCTCTACATTCGCGAGGGTTCAGGGGACAGAACCCCCGCAAAAGTGGAAAAGCCACAAATTAACTCCCCCCTCCAACACAATTCCTCTCCCATTCCTCTCCAGAGCTTCCTCCTTGCCATTCCTTTGCCTCTGGCCCCAGCGTTGGTGGGGGTGTATGTGAAGACAATCAAAAAGCCTTACCGGTAAGTACTTCCTTTAAGACAGAGAAGAGGGGTTTTTGGAGTTCTAATTACTGTCCATCTTGTGATCAGAGGTGTAGGAGCAAAGAGAGCACCTGACCAATCAGCAGCCAATACACAGCAGAATGGGCAACCACATGGCAGAAAGACCATGCCTTCAGCAGTGAGAGGAGGCTTTGCTCACCCAAAAGGAAAAAACATCTAATTTAAACACAAGCCTTGCAAGCCCGGGGTGAGGAATGCAAGGGAAGAGAAGAAGAAAACAGGGAGGGGGAGGCAAGCAAGTGCCTTGCCAATAAGTAAATTTGTGAAGATCAAACCCATGAATGTGGAGGGAGGGCTGTAATTCCATTTTCTGAAAAGTGCTCCAGTCCCTCACCTGGGGGGGGAAACCTGTATACTTAGCTACATAGCAGAGACACTAAGAAATCCTCTCAGTGAATTGTGAACACGCATCTGTCATGTGCTGGTTACCCAGCTTCCCAAGAAAACATTCAAGAGTGCAGCAGCAGCAGCATTATATTAAGGTAACATAATCAACATAGCAACTTGATAAAAGTTGCTAGGACTGAGGTGCACTGGTTAGCAGTCAGGTTATATAGTTAAACAGGAGTCCTCCTCGCTTGGCTACAAATGCTGTTGACACAAGGCAATTGAGGACACCTCTTCTTTGCAACAGGGAAAATCTGATGCCAGAGGATTCTGTGTTGGATTTTTGCAGACATTCCTAGTCAGAGCCAAGACGCTGCTCTTGCCTGAAGTTAGAACTGATCACCTGAAGAGGGATTTTTGAAATTCAGCACCTGATTGGGAGCCCAGAAAGCAATTAAATGACTAAATCTTTGATCAAGATAATTCAGGCACACACAATGCCCGGATATGATGGGGAATTACGAAAGATATTGTATGCATTGATCAGCTTAGTCAAGTGGCCAGCATGTAACCTGGTCTGCCAGTCTGGGATTTCCAGAGGGAGCGGGGAATGAGAACATTTGTTGATGTGAAATATACATGACTCTCGAGTTGACGAGATTACACACACATTCTTCTCCGCTCCCGCCTCAAGAAGTCCCGTGTAATTTCAGGCTGGGTCATTGGCTTCCTTCCTGTTGACAGAGGGTGAGGCATGCACGCCTCGGAGTCTAAAATAGAAAGCTCTTTTCTGTAAGAATGAAAGGGTCAAATTCCTGTACGTCAATATGTTTTCTAGAAATAGAGAAAAGGATAGATGACAAAAGATGCATTTGGGTTTTCTAAAAGCGCAATCCCTTATTTGTCTTTCTTCCAGTCATAGGGAACCACGTCCCCGTGAAAGAGAAGTTGGCGTGTCCCCAGGTTTCAGTTCTTGCCTGACTCCAATTCCAGGAAAGAATCGAAACCAGGTAATACTAACCTCTTTTTCACAGTGACACGGCTCCATCGACTTACTACTGCAGCTCCAGGAAAGAGTTTATCTGAGATCAGTTCCCCTCAGCTTGATAGAAGCATAGTTGTCAGGATATGCCAAAATGTGGAAGTCTCATCAAATACCCACAACTGAACAATGGTGGGGGATGTTTATTGAGAATAGAAATGCAGATATTGTCTCTCAGAGATTAAAAGGGAAATTGGATGATCAGCTGAAAGCAGAATGGCAAATTGTAATGGGTAATTGCTGGGAACTGCCAAGTGAAAATGTCTGAATTATTGTTTGAAATTAAAGAAGGATAACTGTACAGGCACCTGCTTGCCTCCCCCTCCCTGTTTTCTTCTTCTCCTCTTCCCTTGCATTCCTCACCCCGAGCTTGCAAGGCTTGTGTTTAAATTAGATGTTTTTTCCTTTTGGGTGAGCAAAGCCTAACATAACAGGAGTGGCGAGAGAAATGCAAGATCAAGCATGTAAGATGAACATAGAATTATGATGCATAATTTTTTTGTATATATGAATGGAGAATCAGAAAATGAAAACTAGATCAGAGTGGAACAACAATAACATTACATGTAAAAGTACAATTTAACATGTTTTTTTTTATTTGTGAAACTTAATAAAACTATAATAAAAAAAAGAAGCATAGTTATCAGATAGGGATGCTCAGATCTTTTAAATGGGTTTTACGTACAGTTTCACACAGCTAACTGCAAATATGGGTTGAGATTCTCCGTTGTCATGATCGCTATGATGATGGACCTCTGTAGGCTGACAATGTCCCACTAGAAGCCTACCTCCACAGTGGACCAGGCCATAAAGGAGGAGGGCGACCAAAATGGTGAGAGGCCTGGAAGCCATGCCCTATGAGGATAGACTTAGAGAGCTCAGTATGTTTAGTCTGCAGAAGAGGAGGTTAAGAGGGGACATGATAGCCATGCTTAAATATTTGAAGGGATGCCACGTAGAGGAAGGAGGGGGCTTGTTTTCTGCTGCTCCAGAGACCAGGACAAAGAGCAATGGATTCAAGCTGCAGGAAAGGAGATTCCACCTGAACCTCAGGAAGAGCTTCCTGACAGTCAGGGCTGTCCGGCAGTGGAATCTGCTGCCTCGGAGTGTAGTGGAGTCTCCTTCCTTGGACGTTTTTAAGCAGAGGCTTGATGGCCATCTGTCGGGATTGATTTGAGGGTGTTCCTGCATGGCAGAAGAGGGTTGGACTGGATGGCCTGTGTGGTCTCTTCCAACTCTACATTTCTATGATTCTATGATTCTATAAAGAAACACAGCATTCTGGGTCAGTCAGGTTTTGGGGATGTTCCAGGAGCAAGGGAGTTTGGGATACAGTCAGCCCTCCATTAGGTACACAGAACCCCCACAAAAGTGGAAAAAATGGGGAAAAAAATCAGCGTGTGTGTGTTTATGTGGGAAGGAGGCTGAGGCACAGTGCGGAGAATGAGCACCCAGGATCCAAACCACAGGAAAGCACTTAGAGCAAGCATGGAAGTTACACTCCTACCTCTGGGCTGCTTCCTCCTCCTCTTCTGCCACATCCAGCACTGCTTTTTTGCACTCCTGGCATTGGCATCCAGGGCACCTGTCCTACTTGCCCCACCCTAGATGTACCTCTGGTCCAAATCAGATCGAGAGAAGGAAAGGGAGTGGATCACTAGGGTGATCTTACCCTTCCTCTCTCTCACCCATCTCCTTCAATGAGTGGGGGGGCGCGCATTCGGAAAGGTTCTGTGGTGTAAAGAAATTGGACTGTGAGCTGTCCTTAGCTGGCCAGTCAGCAGCTGGTGGAGAAGGAAGAGGACCAGAGGTGGGTTTTTAAAGGGCTGCATGGCCTGATTGGAGCCACCAAGAAAGAAGGTTCCCCTGGAAAAGAAGCACCAGAGGTGGGGGGGCAGGGGTTGGAGAACTTTGAAAACAATCAAATCCATGAAAGTCAAATCCCAAAATGCAGAGGGCTAACTGTATATGCAAAAGTTGTTCCCATCCTTTGGCTTCCCAAAGGATGTTGGATCTCAGCTCTTGGAATCTCTGATTATTAGCTGCTCTTGGAAACAGGTGTAGAAGCACAGCTTGGGAGGAAAAGTGCCATTTTAATTACAGCTCCCAGAACCCCACCAGCCATCACTGGAGCTGGAATTCAAACAATTGACTTATAGAACATTTCCCCTTAGCTTCAATCAGAGAGCCTGGAAGCAATCAGAAGAGATTATTTTGAGGCCAAGGTTCAGTACTTTGGATAAGTCCATTCAGGATCAGACTATTGACTGCCCCATTGTTTTTGGACCCGCCAGCCGTCCTTGCTTTCTAAATAGACGATGACAGAAAGCCCTGTGCCTGCAGGTTCCTCATTCTGTAATAGAAGAGGAATAAAGGAAAGACAGTGGTTTCTTGCTCAACAGCTATGGAATGCGTGCAACGAGTGAAGAGGCGGCAGACGAGGAGGTGGTACTTCTGCATCAGCTATTGGTCTTATTATTGTACACTCCCTGAGTTTCCATGTACAAGGCAAGCATCCCCAAGAAGGGACAAGGTCGCTATTGATAATGGGAACATGATCTCTTTTTGATTCACCCAAACCAGTGAGTCAGTGCTTCTCAGCGCTGCCTTCAGTTACAGGAAGTATTCCAGGAGCTGAGTGCCATTGTCCAGTGGAACACATAGAAGTGAATTTCTAAGATTCCAAACCGTGCAGAGAACTGCCTCAAGCAGAGCTCTATGCTCAGATCCAGCCCTCACTTCAGGCAAAGGGAGGTAGCCACCTCTGGCAGCAGATAGTAGGGGACGGCAGCAAGCAAAATTTGGAAACAAGGCATTAGGGGGAAAAAAGTAAGAGTTGTATGCTGTAATAGTCACCCTGTCTAACTTTTGGATGTACAGTAAAAACAAATCACCCATATAATTCAATCAATGAACTAAGAACACAGATTGGAGATTGCGTTCTCTAAATCTAACATATAGTGTGTGCAAGTGTATTTGCATACAGTGGGCTTCCATGGCTGAATGGGAATTTGAATCCTGGTCCCATTCTGGCTCCCACTACAATATTTACTTCCCATATTTCTTTCTCTCTCATTTTGTATGTCAGGATTATATGTAGCAGAGAATCTTCCAATCATCTGAATGAAAAATTGACTCCCAGTAGGAATTTTATTAATCAAGCCTTACTTGGAATTGTTACCTTTTTTGGACTACAGCTCCCAGAAACCCCTGTTACTATAGTGGATTCTGGGAGTTGTGATCCCCAAAGTTCTGGATGTAAAGTGTTTAAGAATGATGTACTCCATGGCTTGCCACCTTCTCCTAACCTAGGCTGTTGACTTTAAATGAAATGCAGGACAATGCCCCATTAACATACTGCATAGAGTTGTGATCTTGAACCAAAATCTAAGATCTAGGAACAGCATCTGATGATGTCACAAGAAGAGAAGCCCAAGTGATGCCATTAATCACAATAGCTTTAGTGTCAACCACAGTTGCTAAGAGAATGTAACTCAACACCAGATCTAACAAAGAAGAAAATATTTCTCAATTTAGAAAGGCTTTCAAGCTCTGGGTCGCACAGGCAAAGCACACACTTTGCTCAGCTCTGTTTTTAATCCCTTTTGCAAGCACGGCCTTTAAGAACATCTGAAATTTGTTGTCCCACAGAAGAAAGTCTCCCAAGAAGTAAATAGAAAACCTCAACAGAAGCTGCTCCAAAGCAACCTGCAGCAACAGAAGAAGTGGGCAGCGGGCAGGAAAATATCCTCCAACATTTCAGAGATGGAAAAACTGGGACACGTGTGGTGAAGCAATATCAGAATGTGGCTACAAAGGCAAAAAATTACTAATAATGAAGAATACACAAGCTAGGAGAGGCTGCAGGAATTTGCTTTTGCCTGAGCCTACAAAGAAGGCCAAATTCTGCACTCCCCTCTGCTCTCCACTTGCTGACTTGAGTGCAAAATAATTTTTTTTACTTTGAATTCAGTATGCAGTAACTGAAGGCAACTGAGAACAATGGAAGAAAGTATGAACAGGAAAGAGAAACTGAGATATTTTAAAAGCAACCGGAAACGTGGGCCAACAGAGGATTAATCAGGACTGTCCTTGCCAAATCTAAATAGTTGGAGGATATAATAGCATATAGGATAATATATAGCTAATTTTCAAGGCAATGCTCTCCTCCTAAGACTTCTTCTCATTCACTTTGCCAGACTGAAAAGTGGAGAAAGCTTTAGTAGTACCTTGGTGGTTTTGTGTTGCTTGTTACCTGGTTGCATGATAAGCAACACCTGGTGAAATGTCCTCGTCTATGCAGCCATTTGTCAGGTTGGCTCTGCTTTCCCCGCCATGCATTCTAATACCATGTAGTGCTTTGATGTCTGATATCATATAATCCTATTTAATTTGCCACATAAAGTGATGCCATGGTATTTTGTCATGTAGAGCTTTGCTGTTTGGTGCCACGTAATACTTGGAACAAAGGGGTTCGGATAGGGGTGATGGGAAATGACTGAGAAAACAGTGTTTTGGAAACAAATGTTGTTCTAACAAACCCTGACAAGAGAGAGAACTAAGACAGATACAAGGTCAGGCAGCTGGGGGCAGGCAGTGAGTCTGGGAAAAGAGTAATTTCAATTAGCTGATTAATATTGGGTATGCGTGTACAAATTTGTAATGTTACTGCTTATAAGACACGGTAAATTCATTAGGTCCTTAGTCTTGGCAATTGGCAAGGTGTGCAGCTGTTGCATTTATATTCCTGAATAAAGCTTTTACAACCTGCTAAGCCTGTTCTCTAAACAGGGAGCTGGCTTGTACATCACACCATTAACGGTATAAGAGCCCTCTCCAGTTTTCACTATGTCAGCTACATCCTCATCACCCTGAAAATTGGGTAGGAGGGTCAAGGCCATGAGATCTGGGACCCCTAATTGCCACGTGGCCCTACAATGAAATAGTGGCTGCAGTGTGAGACCAAAGACAGGAAACTTTGGCCTGCCTGATGTTTTGGAGTTGTCAGCCCAAGAGTCTCTACAAGAGGAACTGCCACCATTGGCCAAGGCCATTGTGATGATGGAGACAAATTTGACTGGTTACTGCATGGAAGAATAATAAAAACCTTGACCACCCCTCCCAGCAATGCTGATGCTATTTCAGCCTCTTCTTGTTTGTACGGTTTATTATACTAACAGGAACTCTGAATCACAATAAACAAAGGAAACATTTGCCTGGGAAGTTTTGCACCAAACAAAGAAGTTATTCATGCTGGAAATAAGAATTAATCCCAAGGGCCTGATGCAGGTAAGCCATCTAGAGGCATGTAGACTATGCCAGCAAATGCAACTAAAGAGAAGCAATAATTGCAAGGTTTTGGAACAGGGCAAAAAAAATCCCACAGGCATGGTAGGAGCATTGCTGTACGCCTCCAGCCAAGGGGAGCCTCCTATCACTTCATGCCCACCAGAAGACACCCCCTCCCTTGCCTTAAAAGTCAGAATAGCGATGGTAGCCGTGTTGAGGAGGACTGGTGTTTTCTGTTCCTGGGCTTCCAGCTGTGTTGTTGTTTTGGAGCCAGGTGACTTGTATCTCATCTCATGTCCCAGGACAGTAGGTCCATTCAATAAGGGAGTTACTATTATTACATACCCTTCAACCATCCCAGTTTGGAAGGGACAGTCCCAGCTAATTCTCTGTCATTCAGCTTCTTTGGCTGCTTTTAAAATGTCCCAGTTTCTCTCTCCCTCTTCCATTTTCTCCCTTCATCCTCCGCTTACTTCAGTTGCTGCAAAGTACAAAGTAGGGGAAAAACTGTGAAACATTGAAGGGTATGTAACTGGAATTTCCATGTGGTTACCAAGCCTGACCTAGATGTCACTTGGGAAAGTTGAAGCATTGTTGTATGGTCAACAAAGGGAGAGGCTGGCTGGTTTGTGAAAAATACATGGGAATGTATTGCTGGTTTCAGAAATTCTACAGCTGGGTTGGGGATGGTTTATGGTTTGGCTCATGGGCCATGTGCATTAGCAGAGCTCGTTTTGTGCTCTTCCACGACCAACCTGAATTTTCTGCCACCAAATACCCACAACGTCCACCTATAATCTGCGGAGGGCATTTCTGGCTTGTCTTCCACTCAAAAGGCCATTTTATGAACTGGGGTGTGTGTACTTTCTTTTCAATAGCAAATGATCCATAAATTGCCTTCTGGGTCACTTCATAGAATCATAAAATCATAGAGCTGGTAGAGACTACAAGGGCCTTCAAGTCCAACTCTCTTCCGCCATGCAGGAAGACACCATCAAAGCATTCTTGACAGATGGCCATCCAGCTTCTATTTAAAAAAAACCTTCAAAGGAGGAGACTCCACCACACTCCCAGGCAGTTTATTCCACTGTTGAACTGCTCCTGCTATCAGGAAGTTCTTTCTAATGTTTAGGTGGAATTTCTTTTCCTGAAGTTTGAAGCTATTGCTCTGTGTCCTAGGCTCTGGAGCAGCAAAAAACAGGCTGGCTCCCTCCTCCTTCCTTCAAATATTTAAATATAGCTTCTCCTCTCCAGGCTAAATATACCTAGCTCCTTAAGCCACTTCTCATAGGGCATGGTTTCCAAACCTTCTACCATTTTGGTCACTGTCCTCTGGACATCTTCCAGCTTGTCAATATCCTTCCTGAACTATGGTGCCAAGAACTGGACACAGTATTCCAGGTGGGGTCTGGCCAAAGAGGAATAGAATGCTATTGTGAATGTGAGAGATCGTAGTGGATATGTGTCAAGCATAGCAGCTGACATGTTAAGCAGAAGCTGAACAACACCCCAGCCCACTCCATCCCACACACAAGATCTACAGAGAAAGAAATCAAACTTAATTGTCTTCATAAGATATATACAAAAGCATTTTTCTTCACAAACACTTGTGCATAATCATCAAAAGTTCATCTTCTTGAAGAAAGGTAATAAAGTATCAGGAAAGCTGGAGCATCTCACCCAGAGACAGCCCTCATCACAAATGCTTCATGGAAGAGAATGAGAGAGAGAGAGAGAGAGAGAGAGAGCGCACAGACGAAACCCCAGAGAACAAAAGCAAAGCTATGTGATGCAGGAAGAGAGTGGCTGTGGGCAAACACACAAAGAGAAAGTAACCACAAACACGCTACACCTACGAGTCTCAGAAAGCGACACACAATCTAACTACCAGGGAGTATAGGCATGCAAAAGTTGTTGCTAAAAAATCATTGCTAACTCGAATAACTTCCTGTTAGGAAAAAAAAAAGGCCTCTCCAGTGGGCAAAACGTCTCAGAGAAGAACAAACATGTGAATTCCCCGCTGCCCCCATGGAACATGGTATTGGGGGCTGAAATGTTTCAATTTCAGGGGGGAAATCCAGCAAATGTACAGCCCTCCCAGGTGCCTCGGAGGGCTAATACAGCCCCCTAACAATTGATGGTTGCCTATTCCCCATTCCATTGAGATGTTGTAGTGGGAAGATAAGGTTTTTGGCTTTTCCTTGTGATAAAAAGCTTACAACAAGAAAAACCTAAAAACCTTAGCTTCAAATGCAATTAAATAAGCGATCATTTTAAAATGCCATTACATTTTAAAAACAGGAAAATCATTTAAAAAACACAGGGATAAAGATACAATACACAAAGTCCATAAAAATGATTCTCTGCCACCATTGGTCATTAAGTGCCTGTTTGACTAGAAAGGTCTTTGCCTGATAGTGAAATCAGGACAGAGAAGGAGCCAGGCTGGTCTTCTAGGGAAGAGAATTCTACAACCTGGGAGCAGCTACTGAGAAGTCTCTCTCCCCTGTCCCCACCAGACAGATCTCTGCCATGCCCGCCAACATCTCTCAGACGAAAAGCTGGGACACATGTAACCAAGCAACATTTATTAGTGAGAAAGAACAGCCCAGCTAAGAAAGGTTGCAGCAGTTTGCTGTTGCCTGAGTCTACGGGAAAGGCAGAAACTCTGTCCCTTTCTCTCCTCTTGTCCCTACTGAGTTAGAAACCAATGCTCACTATTTCTGTACTTTGAACTCAGTTTGCACCAATTGAAGTAAGCCAGGAGGAAGGGGGGAAATGAGAGAAGGAGAAAGAAACTGGAACATTTTAAAGACCACCAAAAAAGTGGATTATTTGGACCTGTCCCTGGCAAACCGGGAGTATTGGAAGGTACAGAAATGGGCAGGGGATTGGTCATTGATAAGCCACTGGCTGGAGTGAGGAGAAAGAAAAAGAGAAGTCTAGAGATTACCAAGGGCCACAAAAACAGTCAAGGGGCTACATGATCCCACAAGGTTCCCAGGGCTACACATTTTGCCCATTCTGGTTCTATCTGCTTCTAGGCCTTCTTAGGATTTGGAGGGGGCGCTGTCCACATAGTATGAGCTGTCAGGGGCCAGGGCAGCAAGGTTTATCAGACACAAGGGCTAGGGCTACAACAGGGAATGGGCACCAGGTCAGGAGGCCAGGGGTCCAAGTCTAGCAAGAACCCACAGCAACAGAGGTCTGACCTGGCATCAAGAGTCCAAAGGGCCAGGGGCCAGGCCAACAGAGGTCTACCTGGTATCAAGAGTCCAAGGGGCCAGAGGCAAGAGCAGGCCAATGTCCAAGGGTCAGCTATCAGCAAGGCCAGAACCACCAAAGCACCCAGAACAGCTACAAGCAGCACAAAAAGGCATGTTGCTGTGGTAAAGACAGTAGAGAAAACCCAGTCCTTATATAGCTGAATCCTGGATGCTCCAGCTGCCCTGCATCTGAGTAGCCAGCTGGGTCTGAGGTACTGGGCAGGATTCTGCAAAGAACTGGGTCAAGGCCTGGATCCTTGAAGGCAGAATCCTGCAAGGACTTGGACAAGGACCGAAACTCTTCCACAAGGTGCCTACCAGCCTCAGTCTTGGACACTTCATACCTTCACATCAGAGGCCATTTCCGCACGGGTCTGTGATAGTGTGATGATTCCACTTTCAAACCTCCTATGGAATCCTGGGGTTTGCAGTTTTGGGAGGGGCTTAACATCCAGCTACCATTTTGAGAAGGACTGTGATGAAAACTCTGTCCCCTTCTCCTCTTGACTTGCTGCTGAGTTAACTGAGTGCAAATGACTTTTGTATTTTGAACTCAGTTTGCAGCAACTGATATAATCTGGGGACAAAGTGGGGAAATGGGAGGAGAGGAGAGAAACCAGAAGATTTTAGAAGCAGCCAAAAAATTGGGATGACAGAAGATTAATCAGGTCTGTCGCTGCCAGATTGGGAGTATTGGAGGATATGTTCTAGAGCAGCCATTCTCAACAGTTTTTTTGGCCTCAGACCCTTTAGGAGCTCTTCTCAGGTTCCAGGGGTCCCCTGCCAAACAGGGATACAACACAAACAGAAAATCATTTATCACTGAACACCAAGAAAACTTGGTGCCTTTCTGCATTACTCTGTTATAGTGCTATTATTCCACTTTCAACATCTGTGGAATTCTGGAGTTTATCGTTTACTAAGGCCAAAGAGCTCTCTGGCTGAGAATTCTAAAGGCCCCTCCTTAAACTGCAAATCCCAGGATTCCAGAGGATTCTGAAAGTGGAATAATAGCACTATAATAGTGTAGTGCAGAAAGGCCCTTGAACATTCTGATAAACTGGACAAAACTTTCAAAAAGACTGTATGAAATTAAACATCTAATCAGGGATCCTTGATTTTGGTGATTTTCTGCAAGTTTCATGATATCAGGCACCAAATTAGACAATGAGAGTTGGAGAGGTCACCTCTTGTCACAGCATCGATTATGTTCTTGGATTTTGTCAAGGAGACTGTCAAACAGTGTGTTGGAAAGATATTATAAATAGGAGGGAAGCCAAGATTGCAGCTTGGGTATTGCATTGGTTCAGTTACCAGGGCCCCCATAAATACTTGGGGGTTTCCCTTCCCACAGTTTTCTGTCTACAACCCCTTTCAAACATGCCAGGGCTCCTTGGGAAGACATACAGCCCCAGTCAGGAATGGCAGGTCTAGAACACCACAGTTACTCCACTGCGGATTATAGAGACCCTCTGTCTCTTCTGATACACTTTGGTGTCAGAAAACCACGGGATGTGAGCTTAAGGAAAAGTATGCAGTGTTCTTGTGTGCCAGAGCTTTTTCTGGTGCCCAGTCTAGCTCCCTGAGACAGCGGCTGCTGTCTGATGGGCATGAACCCAGGAAGCCTGCATGTTTGGAATGGCAAGGCCAGTGAAAGCAGGTGCTCCTGATAAGCAGTCATTGGTGACTCTGTTTGACATCATGCCCACAACCCGACACTCCTACATGACTGAGTTTCCTGTCGACAGATTAGAAGGGTCCAGGCGTGAAAGTTTCTCCCTTTTTATACCACATTTCCTTTGCGGTTCCCTGCATACAGCCCAGGGTGAGTCAGAGACCCAAAAGTATATCAGAGACATTTTCATAGAATCGTTGAGTTGGAAGAGATCACAAGGACCATCGAGTCCAACCTCATTCTGCCATGCAGCAACATATACAATCAAAACATTCCTTGACAGATGGTCATCCAGCCTCTGTTTAAAAACCTCCAAAAAAGGAGACTCTACCACATTTCCAAGAAGATGTGATGGGCCCACAGCTCCCATGTAAGCAGAGGGTTGGTCAGCATATAGAAGGAAGGAAGGAAGGAAGGAAGGAAGGAAGGAAGGAAGGAGGGAGGGAGGGAGGGAGGGAGGGAGGGAGGGAGGGAGGGAGGGCGGGCGGGCTGGCTTTTAGCTGAGTGTGAACTCCACATGGAATCAGGATGATCCCTTTCTCATTCACTGATCCTTCCAGAAAAAGTCTGCATGGCTTTGCTTTAAGGCAAAAGAAGAACCACCACCATCAAGTAAATGTCTCGAAAGCTGGTTCACTCCTTTCAAGAGAGAAAAAGTCAAGAGAAATGGGCTGTCTGAAACCAGGGCCACATCCAACTATGGAGTTCCTGGCTGGAAGTCCCCATGAAAATGATTTTGGGAAATGTGGGTTTAAACAAAGGCAGGAAAGCTATGGGGTGCCACCTTTCATGCCAGCCATGTGAAAGCAAAATATGAGGGAAAAGTCCCTCTATGTCCTATGAATGGGGCTGTGCCAACAAAGGGTGAAAGAAAACCCCTTTGCCACCTATGTATGGGAACTCCCAGTGTCTTATTGTGTCTTCCAACAATACCAGTACTCAAGGCACCACATTTCCAAGAAGCAGGAGCAACTGATGGCTCTCATGTGAATGGGACAGTGAATATGTTGCCGTACCCTATCTCCCAAAGAGATTCAGCACCTTGGAAAGTGCATCCCCTTACTGACATTGTAGTCAGTGGCTGCCACTGGTAGGAAGTCCCAAGGTCAACAGGTCTCCTGCTCTTTTGGATTGGAAAGCTTAAAGTGGACCTCCTTTGTCTCCAGTCATTGGGAGAAGAATACAGTTCTTTGTGCAGTCAAAATGACAATATTATTTCAATTATTCAGAAACATGCAAGCACAGCAGGAGAAGAATGTGTACTCTAGCAGCCCATAGGCTAAAAGGAGGCCATTTCTGTTCCCTCTTCCATCAAAGACTAGCCATCTCCTGGCGAAACCTCCCAGTTGTCTTTGCTTCTGTTCCTTTCCACTACTTTACATACAATATGTTCAGCATATAAGTTAAACATATAGGGTGACACAGCGCAGCCTTGCCTGACCCCCTTGCCAATTGGAAGCCATTCTGTTTCTCCATATTCTGTCTTATGAGTAGCCTCTTGTCGTGTGTACAGATTGCACATCAGAACTATCAAATGTTGTGACACACCTAATTCTTTAAGATTGGTCCATGGTTTCTTATGATCTACAAAATCAAAAGCTGTATTGTAATTTATGAAACACAGGCTGATTTTCTTTTGAAATTCTTTGGTGTACTCCATTATCCAACCTACGTTTGCAATATGGTCCCTAATGCTTCTCCCTTTCCTGAACCCAGCTTGGACATGTGGCATTTCTCACTCCATATGTGGCAGAAGTCTTTGTTGTTGAATTTTGAACGTGACTTTGCTTGCATGGGAAATTAATGCAGTAGTCCTGTGGCTATTGCAATCTCTGATGTCCCTTTTCTTGGGGACGGGAAGGTATGTCAAGTTGTTTCCAATCTGTGGAATATTCTTTTGCTTTTCATATTTGTTGACAGATTTTAGATAGAGCTCAAGTAGATTCTGTCTCTGCAGACTGAAGCAGCAATATTGGTATGCTGTCTGTTCCTAGTGATCTATTTCTTCCAAGTGCTTTGAATGTATCTTTCACTTTACTTTCTAAGCATTCACTTACTAAGCATACTTACCACCTTGCTAAGTGTATATAAACAGCACAACAGAGAAAACAGACACATCTCTTCCACCAGCATATTAAAAGAGTATAGATCTCTAAGTCTGGCCACCAAAATGAAAATCATAAGAAAAGTGGAGGCTGGGGAAAGGGGAAAAAAAATCATTCTTGCATGCATTTTGGAACAAACCTTCGAGCAATCTGCAGAATGTCCAAAATGTTTGTTTACTTATGCAAGGTTTACGTGATCTCATCATTTCATTTCACATGTGAAGACTGAACAAAAAGTTCGCTGAAACCTGTTAAAACGCTCTTCTTTATTTGTGGTACAGGAACTGATCCCTTTTTCTTTCTGCTTTATTTCTAGCTCTGGCACCAAATTTTCTGCTGAAGGAGTAATGCCTAGGAGAAGATCTACAATTGGTCCTCCACATTTGCTAGGGTTAGGGATACAGGACAGGCACAAAAGTGGAAAATTTGCAAATATCCAAATGTATGTGTGTGTGTGCGCGTGCGCCTGTCTGTCTGTCTGTGGGAAGGGGGCTGAGGCCTGGTGTGGAGAGCAAACACCCAGAGTCCAAACCAGGTCAGGGAAAGGAGAAGGAAACTGGGGGATCAGCATAGTGGCCCTATGCTTCCTCTCTCTCACCCATCCCCTTTGATGGGGGGGCATCAGGAGAGGGTTTGTGATGTTGAGAAATTGGGTTGCCAGCCATCCTTAGCTGGTCAGATAGCTGCTGGTAGAGGAAGATGACCAGAAGCAGGTTTCCAAAGGGCTGCACAGCCTGATTGGAGCCACCAAGAGGGAAAGTCCTCCCCAGAAAAGAAGCTCCTGAATTGTGGGGCAGCAGACGTTGTAGAAAGTTGCAAATAATAAAAACTGTGACACAGTGAAACCTGCAAATGTGGAGGGCCAACCGTACTTCGTTAACTGAGGTGTACCTTTAAAGATTAACAGAGTGAACTCCTTTTACAAACCAGCTTCCCAAATCTTGCTGTTCCTCTCCCATCCCTTCACTGCCACATCTTAAAACATTCACATTATATTCCCAAACTTCCCACTGAAGTGTCCCACTCAGCCAACACACACACCCATAAAAGGAACATTAGTCTATACTGTGACTGATTTTTAATTTCTTTATTAAAGCTTTATTTTAAAAAGCATCACTGAAAAATATTCCTGCTACAAGTCAAAATACAAACAAGTGACAATACATTCCGTCCGACCCTCGTTCATAATATACACATTCTTTTAAAGTGCATGAAGGGAATGTAACACAAAAAAGACAAGGAAACCCATTGGAATTAAAAGAAATATTCAAAATAACACATTAAAAAACTGTAGTGCAAGAGGGGCGTCTCCTTCCCTTGAAAAGTAAAGGGATAAAAAGATCCTTCCACTAGCCCTGCAGAAGGAGAACACTTTGTTACATTTCACAGTTTATTTTCAGGCTGGCACCTTCAAGGATGGAGATATAATGCAGTGGAGCCAAGGGCAGCCAAAAGCTGGCCACATGCACCAGCGACTGTGCGGAAAACTACTTAGAACTGTGCCAGTGCGCCATGTGCCGAGCAATTCACTGACCAGAAATTGGCTCCTCAGTTTTGGGTGGGTGGATTTTTTTTTCTAAGAAAACAGGTGTATGAGGAAAGTTTGCCACTCTGGTCCACTGGCCAGCGTGACAGGCACAGCTTGCTTGCTCTCGGGAGAGGAAAATCTGAGTTCATTGTGAGAAATATCCTTCATTTGGTAATCACTCAGTTGTGTAGTTCCAAACTTGCTTACTAATGTGTTAACACCTGTCCATTTTAGCTGAGGCTTCAGTTCCGTTAAGATATACCCCTCCCTGAAAACCTACTTTAGCAATGTCATTAAAGGCTTCAAACATCTGTTACATATGTGATGCCAAATCCTTATGCATTCAAAGTCCCTTTCCAAAGCATGTCTAAAATGATAAGATTTGCTGGAAAAGTAACAGGTTGTGCGTGTGTGTGCTTTATCTGTACATATCCTTACCGCTAGCATTGAAACCGAAAGGCAAAATTTGTTTTTCAAAGGCTTGGAATATTGTTCAATGTGCAAGACAGTCAGTAGTTTGCAGCCAATGGGGTTTGGGTGAGTTGGTTGGTGTGTCTGAGAGCATCTGCCTTTTCACAACTATTTTATTCTTTGGATATAGTTTCCGTCATCTGTAACACTGCCCTGAGCTTCTTTGTTTTCCCCAGAGAACTGGTCAGGATTTTCTTTAAAATATGCATATATATAAAGACAATAAATAAAAATAAATATCCTTCCCTCACTGAAACAAGACAAAGGATTTCCGAACATCTGTGACCTATCTGCATGGAAAAGCTTCCCCTGAGCTCAGCACCTGCTGTGACATGCAAGCAGAAGGGCAGGAAATTGCACAGCCAACAATAAGGACTATTTTGGCCATGCAGACAAGTGGAGGAAAAAAACAATCTATAACGGGACTAGAACAACAGTGAGCAGAGGATGGTCTAAGGAAGGGCCACTGGCCATGGCTAGAAGAAAGTTCCTTTTTGGGGGGAGGGGGAGGTATTACAACTCTCTGACGCCGCAGGCAGCATGGCTATTAAGAGATTCTGGAAATTGGAGTACAAAAAAAGGAACTTCCCCCAAACTCCCAACTGTTCAGTTTTCAGTGGACCACCGAGTGCTTGCAGATATTCCTGCAGGTGGTGTGAATCTCAGTTTGATCCAGTATGATACTTCAATGCATTAAGGTGCATAATGGAAATGGCCCTATACAGCTTAGTTCTGTTCAGAGATCCTGAGTATATACCCCACTGGTTTTGCAAATATAAGACATCAGTGAATGATGAGGATTCTAATAAAATAGGAATGGGATGCATGTGGTTCTTGAGATGTTGCTGGATTGCAACTTCCATCGTTTGTCCCCTTTCACTACACCGCCTAGATTTCATGGGAATTGCAGGTTAATATCTGGACAGGATGACATGTTCTCCACTCTTGGAGTAGACCATACATGATTAACATCAGCTCCTAAACTGTGGTCATCAGGTCTGAGCTTTGCTACTTATTCAGAGGAGCATCATATCTAGCAAGCAGGTTTTGGGCTGTCTTGCACTTTGACCACTGAGCTCTCTTAGTCTTTGGCCCACTGCTCTGGGTCTTACCTTCTACTTTTGAACCCCCACACACTCTGTCTGGCCCATGAACACAGACAGTCAACTCCCTTGAGTCCCAAAACCAAACCATCCAGGACCTGATCCTTGCTGATCATCAATACAGACCTTCCCCAGACCCTTTTGTCCCACATCAGCCATTCTCTGCATCCCACTGCCTGCTCCAGATGGTGGATAACCTGAAACCCTCCAGATGTTCTTGGACTCCAACTCCCATCTACTCCAGCCAGGTCAGCTGTGATGAGAACTGAAGTACAACATCTGGACACCCTAGAGAAGCCACTCTCAACCTTTTGTCCTCTAGCTGTTCCAAGCTTCAACCACACTGGCCAATGGTGGCAGGTTCTGGGAGCTGAAGTCCCAAACAGCTAGAAGACCAAAGGCTGGGAAATGCTGCCTTAGATGTGCCTATATCTACACCACTAGACCCCTTTGACAACACCCACCATCTTCCTGCCCTGGAATCTTCTAAGTTGTATCTACTGGGTTACAACCACTTTCTCTTCCTGTCAGTTCTGCATTTGGCTATAGATAGCTGGCAGCCTCCAAGCCCTGCAAAGGATGATAACTGAACCAGCCTGCTACTGAGATGGAAAATAGCTTCTGAGCCATAAAAAGGAAGAAAATGAAAGAGATGCACTAGGCACTGTGTGATGACTGATTCCAGTAGGAAGGTCATTCTTTACTGGATGATCAAGACAACTGTTACCATATGCAGCAGGCCCAGCCAGAAGGAGAAAGATGCTTTGGTGGCCCAATCTGTTGGTGGCCGGCTCCTCGGCATCGCTGTCTCACGAGAGGGCCTGACCAGGTCCTCAGTGACAAGCGTCTCATTAAACTGACCCTCCTGAGCAACACAGGAATAAGTCCCATAGTGGTCATCCATCATGTTGTCTATGAAGTAGATGCAGTGTAGATGGTGGCCAGCACCACAGTGTGCAACACGATGGCCATTATGGAACCAAGTGTAATTGGCATGGTGGGACTCAACGGTGCAATTCAGGTAATAGCGAGACTGTGGTGGCACCCTGATGTCCTCATGATGATTGTTGTCATCTCCTGGGTAAGAGGAAAGACAGAGTCAATGGTAAGAGAAAACCACCACTTCCTGAACAGAACGACAACCCTGGCTGTCAGGGAAGCAGTAAGGGCTGAACCATGGACAAGACCAAGGTTAACTCAAAGTCTCCAGCTGTTTACTCCAACGGTGGCAAACTTTGACCCTCAAGGGCTTTGGGATTTCAGCCCCGGTGATTTCCTACTCTTTTGTCTTCCTGGCTGGGGCTTCTCAGAGCTGAAGTCCAAATATCTGGAGGACCAAATGTGACAGGCCCTTACTTCTCCCAGACTGGAGGGTCAGATCCCTTTTGTGTTTTAGCTTTAGTTTAGCATGATGCAGCAGTTTGAGCAAGCCAAAAAACCAGGCTCAGCCATGGAAATGCACTGGGTGACTTTGGGCACGTCATGCATTTTCAGTCCCAGAAAACCTTGTGATAGGTTTGCCTCAGGGTCACCATAAGTCAACTTGAAGGCAAAAAACAACAACAGAAAAGTTTATTTCAGAATGTTACCTTCTATGCTGCTGTGGTTTGAAGATGGACAAATCCTCCAAGAGACATCATGAGTTAAAGCCTGCAACAGCGTCCTAAAAGGAGAGGATAAAAATCAGGCAGACATTATACATATGTTCACATCTAAAACATTCAAACAAGCCGTCACAAGACAGGCTGTGGTGTTTTCCACAGAACGCCTATACCTACAACTGTTTGCATTTGGTCAGCTTATCTAAAACAGACTGAAGATCCAACATAGAAAGATGCTGGCTATCTAAACTGATAATGAATTTGGCTGTGAAATGAAAACTGAGCCATAACTGGCTTAGGAATTGTTATCTAGATTAGGATACAGAAGAGGAAAAGAATGGGTCTATGCTGTCTGTAACAACTGTGCTTTCAAAGGAGTTTGGTTGGGGGATGACAACGCAGAAAGACATAGTACCCAATTTAAGGCTCCAAAATTTATACATGATGCAAAAGCTGTGCAATGAATTGGTCTCAAAGTCAAAGGCAGAGCTACACATGTCAAAGAGTATTGTGGAAATGAAACGATCACATCCTGCAATGGCACAGTGCTAAAAAAATTTTTAAAAAAATCCCTGCATATAGAAAATTATAGAAAAAATCCCAGCAGAAAATAGTAGGGGTTTGAGCTTGTCTTCTTAATATTATCACTTTCTGCTTCCAGGGAGTTTTCATATAAAAGAGCATTCCAAAACTGTATCTCCTGTTCGAGGTGGCATTGTCTGTCCTACCACTTCATCTTCACCACATATCCAGGAATTTGAGGTGACAAACAAGAAGGCTGTCTCTCTGTCTCAAAGAAGAAAAGAATAATGGGGCATTCACAGGAAAAGGTCAAGGACCCAGAATTTGCAAAGGACAGAGGCAAAGGGATGAAGAGGTGCAAGGAACAGCATACATTAGAAGGGCTCACCTATTTCCATATTGATCACGGTCATAAACAGAAGCACATGTGCCATTGATCCATCCACAGTGGGGATCTCTCGCCAGCACACAGCCCTCACAGTTGTCCTTATACGCTCTGCACATGGCCATGGGGAGTTGAACCACCTCGTTTGCAGAGGCCACAAAGAGCTCATTCTGCCAAAAAATTTAAACAAGCTATCATTGCAAGTTCTTCCAAGCACAAAGATCAAGAGACTAGTTGTCCGCAAGTTCCCATATACAAGACTATCCGCACACCAACAGAGCCAAGGCCAGTGGCATCTACAATAGCGGGGCAGTGAATCCACTCTGGGGTTTAGCCTGAACTTTACTGTTCAAAGCAAAGATCCTATTTTGGGGAAGCCAGAGTTCAGCACCTTGGATAGTTCCTGTAAAACCAAGAACAGCTTAGCCATCTCACTCATGTGGAAGATACCAGCTGCCATTGGACTTTTTTGTGTGTGTTAGATCTTGTCATGCTGGTTAAAAAAGCCCTCAGCATCACTTGTGTCACTCTGGGAAAAAGAAGCTGTATACAAACAGCTGTGGTGGATTTGCAATGTCCTCATCTTCTTCTGTCCTTGTCCCACTCCGATTAATGGTGACAAGAACTAAAGGATGGTACCTGGTCCCCTCTGAGCCCTCATTTTTCCTGGGCCAGCTGTGGTAGTTAAACCACTGGCTGAACTGCAGGAGGCAACTAACTAGTGGCAATGATTCCACTAGCCAGCCACCCACAACACCGTTAAGACTGGAAACCACTGTTGCTCTAATGCAGAAAATGCAACAACCTTCGGGTGCAAGACAACTGCTTCCATTGCCCAAATACCAGTGTGCCACCATCAGTATTTACACCAGTGGTGTTCATCCTTTGCTTGCTTGCAAGGGATCTGTGACCACTGGCCATATGTGTTTGGGTGTTTGGACTTCTGGGAACCTCAAGCTTCTGGAGAGTCAAAATCTACACCAGGCACACCCCTAGGATACATTCCCCCCTCCCCACTGGTGCCCAAATGGGACCCAAAGTGGTTTACAATATATGATCTGGCCAGGCCAATGAACTTCTGCCAATATATATACTTTCCAAGGGAAGGAACCACCTTCCTCCTCTTCTGGCATTGGGTGAGACACACTCATCTCACCCATCCAAATAAAGGAAGTGACTGTAAAAACATCCTTTTCCAAGAAACTTTTCACATGGATCCCAGTGGCACTCTAGGTCAATGAAAACAGTGAGTGTGATTTTAAAAATAAAATAAAGAGAAACTTCTCTGCTTGCTTTTCCTTTCATATGAAACCTCTAAGGATTGCAGCATGGTAAACTGGTGTCTGCTAATCCAGCCATAGTGGCACCAGTGTCTGTGTTCCTTCCCTATACCCGTCTGTTTGTTACACAAATATGTGTTTGGAGACCTGGTCATTCCAGCCCACAAACAAGCAAAGCAATGTTTTCACATCGTTTTTCTAATGTGCGGCTTTCCCACATGCCTGGTGGGTTGACAGTCTTCCACAGATTCCATGTTAGATAATAAACAACTGTTACACGAAGGCTTTTCTTACTCCTGTTGTTGTGTGGCTTCAAGTTGTTTCCAACTTCATGGTAAACCTATCATGGGGTTTTCTTGGCAAGATTTGTTCAAAGAAAGTTTGCCTTTGCCTTCTGCTGAGGCTGAGAGAATATGACTTGCCCAAGGTCACCCACTGGGTTTCCATGGCCAAATGGGGATTCAAGCCCTGGTCTCCCAGTACCCTAGTCCTACACACAAATCATGCTGGCTCCCCATACTTACTCTAGCATTGTCCAAAGTCATAGACCGGATGGCAGCAGAAGATCGGAATGGCTGAATCTCCAGGATGTTCATAGCACCCTCTGGTAACAGGACAACCTTATGGATGGTTCCTCTGTCTACATAAAAGGACAGAAGAAAGAAAGAAGAGCATTAGAAAACAAGATGTGATGCTGGCTGGACAGAGAGCAAGGCCGCAAACAGACCAGCAGATGGAAATATGGCAAGGTTTCAATATTTTCCATCTCAATAGACTAGAAACCATTGGAAATGTTGCTTCTCTCTTGCCTTCTCCTGCCTCATCCTCCCCTAACCTTTCCTGTCTTCTCCTGTCTTGGACCTTTGAACTCTTCTAAGGAAATTTCAGGTGAAGCTTACTCTTTGGGTCAAAATACAATTCAAATAGTCCGTGTCATTTGCTAGCAAAATTCAGAGGGCATTCTAATGTCAGGATTCTAATGCAGAATCTGGTGCAATTGGCCAGACAAAGTTATGGTGACCCAGTGTCTACTAGAGGAAGCTTTGCCTATCGGAGCCTCTTTGGATATTGTGAACTACAACTCCCACAGTCCCCAGTCATTGCCCATGCTGCCTAGGAATAATGGGAAGTTTTTTAAAATTAAGTTTTTAAACACTAAACCAAGAAGAAGAAGAAAGGAGGATGAGGAAATATACGGGATACAGTTATTGGCTTCACATATACTCATATATATTCATATATATTAATATGGATAAAGACCTCTGTTGGGGTGGATACCTGCAGAGGGATGAGGGAGCCCCAGGCAAACTGCACCAAAAGCTTTATCTGCCACTGCACACTAAAAGCCAGAAGCTTCCTTAAATAGAAAGATCTTTACCTGCCAGCAGAAAGGCAGCAGGGAGGAGTCCACAAGGAAGGGAGTTCCATAACCAAGACTCTCTCTTGTGTCCTCACCAGCCACATCTGGGATGTAAGACTGCCCCTGTAGATCTTAGAGCATGGGAAGGCTCACAAAGAGAGGTATAGTTTTTCAAATAGTGTGGACCCAAGCTTATAGCTTTAAAGGTCACAGTGAGCATCTTACTTCCAAGCCCTGTCATGGCCTATGCTGGTGGGGACACGTGGCAGCCATAGTCTGAAAAACATCTGGAGAGCAAAAGTAGCCTCTATCCATTGAACCAGAGCAGCAGGTCTGGTCCAAGAAGACTTAAGTCCAAATCCACATGTAATCATGGGATTCACTGATTAACCTTGGGCCAGTCACTCTATTGTGTTTTAAGTTCCACATTTTCAAGGAACTTTCAGGCCCAATATGGTATCTTCCAAAACTTTTAGACTACAGCTTCCACGAATCTTCACCACTGACCATGTTAGCTAGGACTCATGGAAACTATAACCCAAAACACCTGGAGGATAGCAGGTTGAGGGGTGCTTGTTTTAGAGAAGCAAGACATGACTAGCTTTAATATAATCTTAAGATGGAGCTGCCAACTGATGATCTCAGCCACAACTCTAGAAATACTGAAGCATATTATAGGCATTTTGGATATCACCTGTGGTCAAATAGATGACATCGTAGGTGACCTCATCAGCTGCCTGGACCTGATGGACCCCCATTTTCTGGTAACAATGCTTGCTGTAAAACACAGCTTTCTGCGTCACCTTGTCCGACACTTCTGGATAGCTGTCTACCACTCTGAAAGTTTCGGAGGGAGTCAGTTGCTCTCCTTGTAGGCACTGTTAAACAGAAAAATGTACAGTTTATGCCACTGGATTTGAATAGGCAAGGGTCTATATGTGGGATGGAGGTACTGTTGGATCTCCAGATGTTTGGGACTTCAACTCCCACAGTCCCTCAGGTGGCAGTGCTGGTGACCACTGACAGGCATTGTAGGCCACAACATCTGGAGAGCCAAATGTTCCTTCTTCAGGACTATGCAGTGACCAAAAGCTCTGTCTCAGACGAGTGGACCTTTTGGTTTGGATCCACCTACACTGTACACACATCAGCTAGCTTCTCATAAACCATGAGGACAATCCTGGAAACCAAGATTTGATTCCTCAGCTGGCCATGGAAACCCACTGGGTGAAAGTAAAATAACAAGTGTAAAAATTCAGTCATAACATTTAAATAAACTCATCACCATGACAGGGGACCCCATTTTGTGTGATAAAAAGATCTCTTAGGTAAGCAGCTTTTGTAATAAATTTTGCAGTCTGGTGGACTGAGGGTAAATTCTCTCTGGAAAGAAAATAAGACAATCTGACAGTTGGATCCCAATTGGTCGTTCTGACCAGAAGTGATTGTTAAGTATTGGGATCTCACCTTGGTATATATACAACAATCAAACAAGATATGTGCAATATCCTCTATGGCTGATGCACCACAGATGCATGTTCTTTTGTGGTATGGAATTTTTTGAAACCGTCCTATTCTTACCATAGAATTAAGTTGTTCAAATCTAGCTCTGGTGAAAGCTATTCTCTGTCTCTTGTGTTAGGTTCAGCCTAAGATACTTTTCTAGACCAAATATAGTTTTATTTTTGGCTAACCAATTTAGAGACTTAGAACCAGCCAGCAGAGCTATAGCTGTTTGGGCACTGATGTCCAAAATTCTTTGTTTTAATATTTCCTGAGCTGAGTGTCCACAAATTAATCATAGAATCATAGAATCATAGAAATGTAGAGTTGGAAGAGACCCCAGGGGCCATCTAGTCCAACCCCCTTCGGCCATGCAGGAACACCCTCAAAGCACTCTCTTTGACAGATGGCCATCCAGCCTCTGCTTAAAAACCTCCAAGGAAGGAGACTCCACTACACTCCGAGGCAGCACATTCCACTGCCGGACAGCCCTGACTGTCAGGAAGTTCTTCCTGAGGTTCAGGTGGAATCTCCTTTCCTGCAGCTTGAATCCATTGCTCCTTGTCCTGGTCTCTGGAGCAGCAGGAAACAAGACCTTTCCTTCCTCTACATGACATCCATTCAAATATTTAAACATGGTTATCCTGTCCCCTCTTCACCTTCTCTTCTGCAGACTAAACATCCCCAGCTCTCTAAGTCTATCCTCATAGGGCTTCATGGCTTCCAGGCCTCTCACCATTTGGGTCGCCCTCCTCTGGACTTGCTTAATAAATAAGACGGGGAAACCCTCTACTCATAAGTCCTTTCTAATGCTTCATCCATACAGCTGAATCTTAAATAGTTTTCAGTTCAACACATGACTCCTTTCATACAGATATATCCCTAGTTCTCTCCATGAAGACAATACAAAGTAAAACACACCCGACTAACATTGGCCAATGTTCCTTACCTGCCCAGGCCTGACAGCGGGGAGTGCATCATGGTATCCTTTGAGAGGTGATGTTTTGAAGATGTGACTGATCTTGCTAACAGAATAGACACAGACCGCTGAATAGCCCCTGGGGACAAGAAAAACAAACAGTAGGTGAGCCCTTTGGCAATGTGGATTGCTTCACCCTTATTATTCTGCATTTCTATTAAAACAAGGGTGAGACACCTGCAAGACACAGCCCTTTGCACAATTCCACGAGTCCCACACATACAGGATGTCAGAGACACAGAGGGAGATGGGAGTGGCACACAGCGAGCGATACATCATCTTGCACTGTTGAAACTTCACTCACTTTGATCCAAGACCGGTCATAAACAGGTCCCTATTTTTTCCCATGTGGGCTAGTACATACAATCATCCCAAAAATAACTTTTCCAAGCTGTTTTCTAATGATGATCTGAAGGGCCAGCCAGGATTGGATATAAGCCCACATTTCTTATATTTGTTATAATGGATAGGTAAACTTTGGCCCGCTAGATGTTTTGAATGTCACCTTCTAGAAGCCTCAGCCACCATAGCCATTGGCCAGGTATTATGGGAGTTGTAGTCCCAAGGGGGGTCCCCATCCCTGATTTATATGGAGCTTGAGGCAGAGCACACAGCATCAATTCAGCATCCCCAAAACTATTTAGATTTAGCAAAGCGATTGTATCTTCAAACCACTTCCCAGGGCCCAGTCAGAATAACAGCGCTGTCATTTGTCCTGTGGAATCCTGGAGTTTGCAGTCTGGTGAGGCATCAAAGCTCTCTGAGAATTCTAAATGTCCCTCCCTAAACTGCCAATCCCAGGATTCCCCAGGACAGAATGGAGTTAAAGTGGAATCATAGTGCTATAATTCTGTAATGTGGATGGCCCCCAGTTTCTTGATCTTGAAGCACCTCAAACTCCAGATGCAACCCCCCCACGAATCCCCACTGACACAGAAGAAATCCTTTCCAAATAACATCCCCTTTATTCACAGACCTGCAAGTTAACTAGGTACTCACCACTCATTTGTGAAGAGCCCATACACTTTTGTCTCAGACCAAGTGGGAGACTCCACAATGAAGACATCCTTCAGGTGGTTGAAATGACGGTCAGTGGCAGAGTCCACACAAAGCAAGGTGGCCTTCAGAAAGGTTGTCCACATAGAAGAAGACAGAGAACCACTGCCTCCTTGGTCTCCCTGAGAAGAAAAAAAAGGAAAACTTTAGGTTAGTCTAGAGCAGCGATTCCCAAACTCTAGTCCTCCAGGTCTTTTGGACTTCATCTTCCAGAAGTCCCAGCTGCCTTAGCCAATGACCTGAAATCCAAAACACCTGGAAGGCCAGAGTTTGGGAAGCACTGGTTCGGACTGGCAATTAGCCAGAGTCAAAACCAGAGAAGTCTCTTGTACCTTTAATGATGGTGTAGAAAAAGACATTTCAGCAGGTGTTGCTTGCTACCTCATTGTATGACTCCAGCTGGAATTCCCTCATCTACACAACCATTAAAGGGACAGAAGGTCTCTCCAGGTTTTAATCTAGCAATTGTTGATGCTGAGCCAAATGTCCCTCACTCCAACAAGACCAAAGCTTAGGTCCTTCAAAATGATCCTGAGAGGCCACGTGTGGCCAGCACTTTGCCCATCTAACTCTTGACTTCGATGAACCTTAGTTTTCCAGTTAAATGGACCCACTGGCTTCTTGTCAGTCCTATTCTACAACAGGGCTTCCCACCCCACCTTGCAAGTGTGCCCAGCCCAAGCTCCTCACCTTGCATAGCTGAGCCACCCTGGAGATGATCTTTGGGGCTACTGAGTTCTCGGACCACTCTGGGTTGTCCTCTCGGAAGAAGTAATAGATTTTGTCATTGTATGGCTGGTCCTGCTTTACAATGGCAGCCTTCACGAACTGTGGGTCTGCAAATGAGAACACAAAAAATGCCATACTGATCAGATTAAAGGTCTATCTGGTCTGTCTTCTTTGGCCAGCCTCATCCTTCTGTGGAACCCAAAAGCAGGATATGAATGCAACTTCCTTTCCTTCCCCATGATCTTTAGCAACTTGTAGTCAGACACATACTGCCTCTGCTCCTTGAAGTAGGAGATACACTTCTACTGGGTTATATCCTCCAAAGTTTCACAGATAAAAAGTGGGACACAAGTGGCCAAGAAATATTAGAGTGTGGCCAAGATGGCAACAGTTATTACAGAAGAATACACAAGCTAAAAGATACCGCAGCAGTTTGCTTTTGTCAGATCCTAGTGGGAAGGGCAAGATTCTGCATCTTCCTTTCCCCTCCGCAGGGTTAATAAAGTGCAAACTATTTTTGTACTTTGAACTCAGTTTTTGCAGCAACTGGAGTAAGCTGAGGACAAAGAGTGAAAGTGGAAGGAGGTGAGAAAAACTGGGACACTTTAAATGTAGCTGAGAAAGTGGGATGATACAAAATTAACTTGGACTGTTCCTGACCAATCAGGATGGTTGGTATTTGAAAGGAGCACACAGTTCCTACAGAGCCAGCATGGTGCAGTCATTTGAATGTTGGATTACAACCCAGTGGGTGACCTTGGGGACTTCACACACTCTCAGCCCTAGAAAACCCCGTAACAGGGTTGCCTGGTTGCCATAAGTCAGAAACAACTTGAAAGAACACAACAACATGGTTCCTAAAGGCCTGAAGGCACCAAATTCCATCTTATTTTGGAAGACAAGCAGTGTTCTTAACTCTTTTCAATAATTTTTTTTTAATATTATTGTTATTTAATTTTTTTAAAAAAAAACTTTGGTAAACTGATGTTTCAGCTTAATCTTTTTTTAAAAAAATCATTGTCAGCTGCCTTGAATTCCCATCTTGGGAGATAGACAGGATATAAACTCAATGAACAGATAAATGATCACCACATCCCTGCAGAGGAGACAGAGCTCTGCACGTCACAATTGTTGTGCACGCTGGAAATGTCTCGGAAGTCCCTCACTTTCTGTGCAAACTCAGAGGGAAAGGCCCTCCGTGGAGATCCGTGGAATGGAACGTCACATCATTAGAGACTCATTATCTGGGGTTCCCCAGCGTTATGGAAACTCAGCCTCCACTATGCTAATTGCTCCCTTGCTGTTGTTTTCCACAACCTCTAGGAAAGTTTTATGATAGGGGACTTCCTTTTTTTTCCGATTCAGTACTGGGAGTGCCAGGACAGGTGAAAAAGAGAGTGGAACACAGCAGCTAAGAGACTGAACTACAAATAGGAAGTCTCCAAAGGGAAGCTCATCCCTGCCATGAATTCACAACGCAGCTTCCAACTTGCTAGCTTTTCTCGACTTAAGCATCTCTGTATCTGCAGCAGGAAAACTACAGCAAGTCTGGGGGCCAATTTTCTGTTCCTGGGATCCTCTAGGGGTTGCCTGTCCTGCCAAAATACCTAAGAACAAATGTTCACTTGTGCTTTTAAAAAATAGCATGGGTTGAACAGTTTGGAGGAGGTTCAACCAATTAAGAAAGTGAAGCATTCAGAAGAAGCAATTCAGCCTCACTGTTTTATTAGCCAGGGGGGAAAAGGTGACCTTGGTTGGGTTGAGGGCTACAAAAATGACCTTGAGAGACCACATGATGCCCACCACCTCTGATCTAGAGTATAGAGCATGAGTGGGCAACTTCCAGAGGCCTACACGTGCCCCTTCCCAGAGAAGCTCAGAAGGCTGCATCCACCCTTCCAGTTCTCCTACACATCTCCAGATCCTTAGAAGGCCAACTTGACCTACTCCACCTTTGTTCCTTTCAGTCTGATTATTGTGTGCCTTCAAGTAGTTTTTCCAACCTATGCTACCCTAAGGTGAAGCTATCATGGGTTTTCTGGGGCTGAGAGTGTGTGACACACCCAAAGTCACCCAGTGGGTTTCCAGAGCTGAGCAGGCAATCAAACCCTGGTCTCCAGGGTCACAGTCCGATGCTCAAACCACTCCACTACCCACCATAAAAGTCATTTTTGTTAAAATCAGTTTCAAAAAAGCCTGCTGAAAAAGAAAGGTCTTAAGTTATCACTGAAAGGAAAATAAAAGTAGGAGCCATCCTAGCTTCCCTGGGGAAGGAGTTTCAACATGTGGGAGCAGTCATGGAGAAGGCCTTCTCCTCTGTTTCCACCAACCATGTCCAAGAAGGCAGTAGGATAGAGGGAAATACCTCCCCTGAAGATTTTAAAGAGTTCAGCAGCTTCATTAGACAGAGCCCCTTCACTTCAAGAACCACCATACTCACTCCTCATGACAGTATCGCCGGTGTAAAGTTCGGCAGACCCCCGGATCCTACGGAAACGGGGGATCCGCCCATTGTACCGATGCTTCTTGATCGTTGAGTAGATTTCGCTGCCTGGAAGACAAGAAGAAAGAGCCAGATTTTGAAGCTGAAAGCTTTGAGTTTTCAAAACTATCTCTTTTTTTCCAGTTCTCAAAATGGATAACCAAATTTTATTGCTTGGCCAACGATTATGGATCCTGGGAGCAGATATTCATCTATATTGTATTTCCTCTTGGCTTCTGTTGCTCTGCATCCTTTATGTTCCTCACAGTATTATTTACTTTTGTTATAGCAACACTTTTTTAAAAAGTTTGGAGGGGTCTCCCCCTCCATCCAGTTTTATTTTCTACCACTTTCAAATTTTGATAATCTCATGTTCTTTCTGTTGGGTTAATGAAGAACGTGTTAGAAAGTTCAACTCAGGTAATGAATCAAAGATGGGCCTTCTTGACCATCCCTTCAGAATTATGAGACTCACCATCGATGAGAACAAGACCGTTCGGGTTAAGGCTAAAGGGGGCCAGACCTTGAGCATCAATCCCAGGTTGCTTGGTCCCGTTCACCTGCAGGAGGATAGAAAACAGAATGCTGAGTTGACATTCCCAAGAAAGGCCTGCCTAGCCCTCTAGCATTTCAGAGCAGAGACTGCAAGGTAGGGGGAAAAAATAGTTACATTCCATGGCTCAAGAAGTTTGGAAAAGGGTTACCACTAAATTGAGCAGGAGGCCTTTCTCTCTGTCCCACCACCCTCTCAGGTGCATTTGGTAGGAACAAGAGAAAGGCCTTATCACAGAATCATGGAGCTGGAAGAGACCTCAAGGGCCATCGAGTCCAATCTCAATCTCCCATGCAGGAATACACCATCAAGGCATTTCCAACAGATGGCCATCCAGCCTCTGTTTAAAACCCTCCAAAGAAGGAGACTCCACCACACTCCATGGAGGCAGCAGATTCCGGACAGCTCTGACCATCAGGAAGTTCTTCCTGAGGTTCAGGTGGAATCTCTTTTCCTGATGTTTGAAGCCATTTCCCCAGGAAAAGAGATTCCATCTAAATATTAGGTAGAACTTCTCAGCGGCTGCTCCCAAACTTTGGAGCTCCCTCCCTGGAGAGCAACAATGTCCCCATCTTTGCTTTCCTCCCGATGGCAGGTGAAAATATTCTTATATCATCAGGTTTTTATAAACTGACCAGCTTTGGGGCTTTTAATGCTGTGCTGTTCTAAGCTTCGTATAGTTTTTTTAAAAAGATGTATTTCAATGTGTTTAATATTTTTAACATGCAATGCTTTAACGTTATGAATTGTTTAACTGTATTTAAAATTTTATATTTATACTGTTATGAATGTTTTAATTTGTATTGTTTTTAGAGTAGTTACTCTACTTTGAGCTCCACTGTTGGGAGAAAGGCGATATTAGCTAATTAATTTTGTAGGCTTACATTTAGAATGAAAATAAATAATACACAAAAGGAATTGACTTTGATTTAAATTTAAAGATTTAGTAGGTAGTTACCATGTGATTAATGTTTATTGTTTGCAACAAGGTTGTTGTCTTGTTGTTTAGTTTAATATTTGTAATTGTTTTTCTTTGATAGGGTATTGCTATGTATTTTCTTTTTTGTATTATTTTGTAGAGGTGCAGCCTTGTTCTTTGTTTTTATCTAAAAAAAGAAAAAAATGGAGAAAAGCAAGGTATAAATGAGTGATGAGGATGATGAGGATGAGGATGATATATGATGGCCTAATAGCAGAGAGATGGAGGAGAACTCATGTGTGCTACACTGAACTACATACCCAATTCCAGCAGGTAGGATCACAGCCATTGGTGCCACAAATCAACAACTTGCCATTGTACTTCTCCAAGAGTGTGAGATAGTTCTTGTCATCCTCCTGGGGGAAAAGAAAAGATGGTTGAGGTGAAGAAGAGGGGGGAAAAAGACAACAACCACCCTAGCTCCCATATGCAAAAGGAAACTTCAAGAAGGAACATCAAGAGAGGCCACGTGTTTCCAAAGTATGCTCCGTTGAAACATCAGGTTTCAAAGCTGAGAAACCCACAGAGGGCCAGAGCCCTTGGAGATCCAACAGAGCAGCAGCCTAAACTCATCCCCAAACTCAGCAGGTGACAGCACATCTACGCTGGCTTCCCATTAGTGATATGAACATGCCTAAGTGTGGCTAATATGTGTGTATTTCCCCTTTTTGGACTGGGTGCAGGGGGCTATTCTCTTGCCCTTCTGCTTTGTCCCAAAACCTCCCTCTCAGACAGCTATCAAGCTCAAGAAGGGCTATGGGGGCTTATTCATAAGAAGGGGAGGCAATTCAGGCTGCTCTAGGCTCCCAGGGGAAAAAAAAGGAGAGCATTTGCCATGCATGAGTGCACCCTCATTTCTCCCTTCACCCAAGCTGAGTCAAACTGCTACTTCACGGTCTGAATTGTCCCCCTTCTCTCACCACCGGTAAACAGCAGCAGCAGTTCCTCCTACAGCTTAACAGCTGCTGGAGGAATTGTGTAGGCGTAGCTGTGCTCTGATGCAGGATCTCAGCCACAGAGTGTTAGGCCATGGGAAAGAGAGAAAAGGAAAACTTTGAAAGAGCATCCTGCAGTGTGGGAATAAAGAAGGTGATTGAGTTCAAGAAAAGAGTTGGAGGTGGAATTCACGCTGAGTCACTATATGGTTTTTTAAGTGATGGTCCCAGCCTGGAGCTTGTAAAGTCACTTTTTCAGTTATAACCCCTGGAATATCTCAGCCACGGGTTTGTTGACTACTGAAGATCAGGTGGTGCTGCAGCTAGTATGCCATTCACACTACTGCTTGGGAGATGCGAGTTCAGGTTTAGTCATGGGCAACCTTGGGCCAGTCACTCTCTCAGCCCAATCCACCTCACAGGGTTGTGGTGTGAACAGAGTGGAGAGGAGGAGAGCCTTGAATTCTTCAGATCTGGAATGGACAAAGTGTAGCATCCCAGACCCCCCTGGATTACAGCTCTCAGCGTTCGGCACAGCCATTCTTTTGGCTAAGCTAACTCAGACCGATGGGGGCTGCAGTCCAAAACAATCTTCAGGGTTGCACTTTGCCCACTCCAACATTAGAGGAAAGGTGGGACACAAAGGTAGTTAATAAAAAACAGAGCTAATTGAAAACAATAATTAAAAGAGAGAGAGATTGGGATCATTCAACAGCTTTTCATAAGGCAACTAAAGCTATTTCTACAAACTTACATTTCTGCAGTTAGGGTGTGTTCCAGTTACATCAAAAGGCTCCTGAATTAAAGACAAGAAGGGAAAACAGACATCATTTCTATTCAGCTTCCATCCATCTAGATGCCTAACAGTCTATTTTCAACCACCATAAAGAAACTACAAAACAGTTACCTAAGCACAAAGGAAGAAATCTAAAAATAAACCAGGCCATGGGAGAAAAACTTTTACCAATGGTAACTACAAGATCTTTTCCCAAAATCAGAAAATGGAAGACTTGAAATTCGTACGTGTTATATCTTAACTTCTGTGTCTTCAAGTTGCTTCTGACTTATGGAGATCCTAAAGCAAACCTATCATGGGGTTTTCTAGGGGCTGAGAAGGTGTGACGAGCCCAAATTCACCCCGTGGGTTTCCCTGGATGAGTGGGGAACAGGCTGGTCTCCAAGGCTATATAGTCCAGTGTTCAAACCATTATACCATGTTGGATCTCTATACAGGGATACAGATATCTGTCCCCTGCATGCAATGGGCACATTCTGCCCATTAAATTTAGCAAGCAGTGTATTGAGTTTTGGGAACTCATTGTGAAAAGGGGCCTAACACCCTGAAGATACCAAACCCCATCTGTCTTAGAAGCTAAATAGGTCAGCTCTGGTTAGTACTTGGATGAGGGACCGCCAAGAAGTGACAGATCCTGGAGGCTATTTTTCAGAGGAAGGAACTGGCAAAACCACCTCTGAGTATTCCTTGCCTAAGCCAACCCTATGAAATTCATAGGGTAGCCACAAGTCAATAGGTGACTTGAAGTCTCTCTCCTTCTCTCTCTCTCTTTCACACACACACCAGACTAAACTGTGCAGCAACGTAAGATGATGGCCACAGATATTCCCAGCATAGAGATGACCACATTCTACTTGTCTACTGTGTAGCTGTTAAGGATGAGGACCTAATCAGGAAAGAGAGGTGGCAACCTTAATTCAGCACCACAAACATGGTTGCAACAGAGATTCAAACCCAGTCCTTTAAGCCCCAGGAGCAAAAAGCCCTCTGCCTAGATGGGGGACGGGGGAACGAGAGAACCAGACAGTTTTCTTTTCTCCCGCATTAATTTTTTTTAAAGTTCTTTTGTAGAATTTGCAGGGCAAAATTACAATTTTTGGAAAGCATTGCTTAAAAAGAAAGAAGGAAACCAAGCCATTTTTCATCCTTTCCTAGTGGTTTAACCTTACTAAGGAAGGAGATAGCCAGCATGGCTTGCGCTTTGAGTGTTAGACTATGACTCTGAAGACCAGGGGTTCAAATCCTGCTTGGCCATGGAAACCCACTGGTGATCTTGGGCAAGTCACACACTCTCAGCCTCAGAAAACCCTGTGTCTCCAGAAGTTGGAAATGACTTGAAGGCACAAAACAACAAACTAAGGAAGGAACACAGCACTGGAATAACTCCTTTCAAACTCCTTCTGAGGGGAGGGTGAAGCCCAAAAAACCGTTCAGGGAGAACTGAACATGCTCCGTAGCACTTAATCTTGTCTGTTAAAGATGGAAATGGAAGAAGGGGTGGAAACAGAATGGAACAAAGCATGAGAATGCTACTTAGGAACTAGAGAATCTCCCAGCCAGGGATTCTGGAGGAAGGGAGGGATTCTGGGAGCAGTAATCTAAGAAATAACTTTTTTCAAAGTCTGGAATGAAGTATCCCTGAAGAGGGCATGACATCCTGACCTGAAGAACTTCATACTGCAACAGATTTATTGCAGATCCCTAATACTGTACTTAAGCTTGGCAGCATGCTTGGTAAATGGAACCATCTCCCATGGCACACAGTTATGCCAGGGATATTTGTCAATGACATTTTGCCATTTTTCCAGATCAGCCCTAGAGGGAACTCATTATTCTACCCTGAGGTGTCTTCTCCTTGCTGAAGGAGAATATTAAGTGACATGAAATCAAGCTCTTCTCCTGAAGTTGGCAGATTTCCAAACAGCTGGTTTTGCAGCTGGAAATTGAATAGATTTTTTAAAACTTCCAAATCTAAACAGGGTGCTGGACAGCAACCTTCACCCTCAAACTCCTTACCGTATGACCGGTGTTGGACTCAAAGTCATAGATGTAAAGCTTGTTTTCAGCTCCCACAAATACAGAGGAGGTCCCCCCTTCGTGATAGAGCACTATGTGGTTCTCAGGTGTGCCAAATTGGAATTGTTTGCCTCCTGCAAAATGCAAAGGAAAAGAAAATGAGGAATGAATTCGGCACACTTATCACGTATCCCCCGCCAGCCCCCAAAAGCAGCTTCTTTAATTCCATCGAGGGTAAGCTATTTCAAGTGATGGTCCAGCGACTGATCAGTGCTGGTCTGCAAGCGATTGGCTACCAGTCCATGAAGAATTTCCAGAAAAGAAATAAACAGTTGCAAGCAAGGGATACAAATATGACTCCAATCCTTGGCACATAGGGAATCAAAACCCTGCTGGTTCCTTACATCCGATAGTTGGGAAGAACTGATCTAAGGCAGTCATATAAAACCTCAGCCCTAGTGCCAAATCTTGTCCTCCTGAGGTCCTAATCTGGCCTGCTAGGGTTCAAAGAAGACCACCCCCCTTTTCCACCCCTAAACTTGGCTCATTTTCCAACTCTTGTATATTTTTCCCCATTCTAAGAGGTTGAAATACCTCTCTCTGATTATTTGTCCTAACAGTTTTAAGCCAAAATACATTGCTATTTTCAGCTCCACTCCTTTCCGATCTGGTCCTACCCACCACAGAAATGCAGTCCAAAGCAGTTCTATAATACTCTCAGTTTAGGTTTTGGAAAAACATTCCCTACTTTAAATCTAAGAAAATCAACAGGCTGTAAACAGGAGCACTGAAGGAGAACTTAACTCACAGTTGCTACCGACTGTCAGGAGGCAGTAGCTGGAAAAAATGGACCTGAATTAGGGTTACATGTGAAAAACAGGATCTTCAAAACTTATGCAGACGAGGGAACTTTTCAGCAGGTGGAATTTGCATCACAGACCATTCCTATTGGAATTTCTTCTTCTGAGCAACTATTACAGGGATAGGAGCCCTATCCCATTTCTCACCTGGCAACCTTAACCTGAATCAATGGGGAAATAGCTGGCCTGGACCAGCTGCCATAAGCTAGGTACCCTCCAAATATACTAGACTATAACTCCCATCATCCACAACCATGGGATTTTTGCTTAAGACTGAAACAGTTTGCGAGTCCTGTTATTTAATACCATTTTTAAAAATTTTAAAATATTGTCATGCACCTCCAAGTCATTTCCAACTCATGACAATCTTCAGGTGAACCTACTATGGGGTCTTCTGGGGGCTGAGAGAGTGTGACACACCCAGCGTCACCCACTGGGCCTCCATGGCTGAGCAGGGAACGAAACTCTGGTTTCCAGGGTTGTAACCCAATGCTCAAACCACTACACCACGGTGGCTCTCTTATTACTGAACTAAAAAGGCACTTTAAAAATATACCTGTTTAAAAAAAAGAGAATATAGCACCAATCCGTCAAAAACTTCTCCTGCAGCAATTGTCAAAAGCTTGCCTACAGCTTAATAATAAGTCTCATCAGTCTGCAACCGGCAATCCGGAGTTTCAGATTGACAGTTAAAACTGACAGATGAGGCCTGACGCAATCCCGCCGTGCTAGCAGAAGCCGGGTTTGTTCACATTATTTTGGAATCACATAACCAGTTCCCTCTGGAATCTGCCGCGGGGCCCTGCTTGACAATCTCCCAAGCCTGGGAACAAGGTCAGACGGATTAGCTAAGCAAGAGAGCTGAACTAATCAATGGAAGCAGAACATTGCCATTTGCCCAAGGCGGAAGTCAACAAATCACAGTTGTTTCTTTTGTGATGCTGCCACTAAAGAGAAAGGCATGCGCTGTCCTACTTAAAAAGGCACTGATCCTGTCCTTGTGCAAGGCCTCGATTTGCAGGAAGTCCAATCCAGACCCCAGGCGACTATTCCTGTTCCAGGGGTGTGACTATGTTGGAGGCAAACCTATCAGTGTATTCCCTCCCCAACAAGAAATCTGCCTCCATTAAATTTTCTTCCAGTTCTTAAATTTCTAAAACGATAGTGTTTTAAAACAGTCGAGCATCAATTTTTGCTTGAGAAAGATGCCAATGGAGCTTCGAAAGCTTGCATGATGTATTTTCTGCATTTCGGTTGACCAATAAACATATTGCTCATTTGTGGATTTGGGGTGTTGCTGTTTAAGGCAGTTAAGAGCACGCTCTCTCCCTTCCCAAGGTGTTTCTTTCGGTCTTTGCCCCCATTATTTCGGACCTGAGAGGTAGACAAACAAACAGGCGGACGTGCTTAGCTCCAGACCGTGAAAACCTCATTGCTTGATCTTGACAAAGCACACTTAGCTTAAAATAGCAGACTGTTCATTTTCTATGCAACCTGGTTTTGTTGACTACTTCTGCCTTCCAAAACAAAAGACATAATGTCGTGCTGCTCTGCCCAATCCCAAAGGAAGAACGAGAGCCAGAAACAGCCCTATGGAAACTGAAACCTCTGCACACTCCCATCTGAGTGAGTTTGTCTTGTCTCTATGACTCTCTGGAGAGTATAATTATTGCAACAGGCAATCGAGAGACTCTCCATTGTCAGCCTGTATGAGTCATCCATAATTATCAGAAATGGGAATCCTCACTCTTAGAGCTTCCAATGGTGTATCCAGCAAGCTCATCACCTAGCTTGGGACTCCAAAAGGCCTCCCAGCGCCTCTGCCGGAGGCTTGCCAATATACAAAGCCAACAAATTAGAGGCGAGAATGATGAAATCCCTAGAGCAGCTAGCAGCCCTTGAGCTAAATGCAACCTGTGAGGCTTCCCATCTTCATCCCTGCCCCCCCCAGCACTCAGCAATTGAGTCTTTGAAAACATGTCTATCCATGCCAATAGAAAGTGATTTTATAAGCCTAACTGCAGCATGCAGTGGCAATGGGGAGTAGCGGAAAGATAGGTGGGGAGCAAAGGATCAGATTTCCAATCCCTGCAAGCAAAGGATTAGATTTCCAACCCTTGTATGCTGTTGCCCCCTCCCTCCCCCATAAAAAAAAAACTGCCAGCATTGAAATTAAGCTGGGGAGGGGAACCTCTCATTGATTCCAATGGGAGGCTTTTCTTCCCCAAGCTTAACTTCTATGAAGACTGTGCCTTTGTGCCTGAATAAAAGTGCCACGAATTAGGGCTCATTAGGACAAATTTCTCTGAATCTTCTAAAATTTGCAAAATTCAAATATGGAAGAAGTGAAAATGACAGTCTTAACCTTCTCTAGTATGAATGGGTATGGGTGACTGTGTATAGGAGAAAGTGTGGGATGGCCCCACCAAATGCTGGTATCTGACATCCTCACCCCAGAAAGTATGTCACTCTGAAGGCTGCCATTCCTTGTGACTACCCCATGCCATACACTTAGGCCACAAACCACATGTGAGGCTCTTGGAGGATGCTGTACTGCCCCTCACACACATCCAGACCCTCTGAGAATTCTTTAAAATTGGCCCAATCTGTGGTCTATCTTAATGATTTTGTCTCATGCACTACCACAAAGATAAATGAAGGGGTCCCAGAGCAAACTCTCCCTAGAAGCCAAGACGACTAAACTGAGACTGCCGTATTTTGGCCATATCATGATGAAATCATGGCTCACTAGAATCATGCTTGGTAAGAAAGGCATCAGGAAAAGAGGAAGACCACACTGCTGAGGTCTTTAATGGAAGCCACAGCTGTGAGTCTGCCAGACCTAAGCAGGGCTGTTGACAATAGGGTGGCTTTGAGGTCTTGAAGCTGACTTGATGGTAGTTTACAACAAGAATAGCCTCTGTTGGGTTGGAAGGACATAAAAGTGCCCCTGAAGTCCTCCACACATACCCAAGGGACTTTGTCCACAGATGTCACAAAGCCACTGACCAAACGTTTTATTCCTTTCGTGTGTGTGTGTTTCTATATATTTATTGTAAAAGTAACAGTACAGAAATGGCTTCAAGATGGCTCCTCTTGGAGTTCTGAAGTTCATTCCTACAGTGGGTTGTATGACCAGCAGGTTGGACAAGCTGCCAAAATCTAACAGCTTCAACGTCTCCTTGGTATCAGGGTCCACTTCAATGATCTCCTGATCCAGGGCAGAAACCTCAGGGACATAGTTATCCCTTCTTTCTCCTTCCTGCTCCTGCAGTTTGATGGAGATGCCCCTCTTTGAATGCGTTTCATTAGATGGGTGAGAGCTTCTTGCTGGGAAGATGGCAGTCTCCTCACATACTTGCTCATTTCTGTGGAAGTCATTCCCAAGGCGGGTATAATATTTTTCGATGATGAGCCAGGCAGCCTTTTTCTCTGTCTTTGTAAGCACGCATCCCATGTCGGCGGCATGTTTTCCTCCTGAACTCCTTCTTATAATCTTATCAACCAGCTCTCAGAAAGTTGCATTCTGTTGACTTGCTTATCTAGACTGGTTTCCCATTCTCTAGAAAGGATACAGGGGGGAAATTAACCCAGGAGACCAGTGAGACCAGTTGAGAGGTCACTCCATTTGTGAGAATCGAGATAATTAACTTCTAACAGGACTCCTTGCACAGATATGGCTTCCTCCAGGAACAGGAGTCATGTCCTGTCTGTCGTTTTTGCGTGCCAAGTTGAAACTCCTGGAGACTTCCGAAGGTGACATAACGTTGTGCTTTGCAACTCAAAGTTGAGGTCACTCCTCAGATGGTGAAGACTTGGGTCAACCATGATTAAGAGGGGCCTACTTTGGAAGGAGACCAGTGCAGCCAACAAAATGGACTAAGATCAGGAAGTTTGTGCTAGACGGGAAGGAAATAAAGTCAACGAAGAACACAATAAATCTGAGCTATTTGGTAGTGTTCATGAAGCTGTCAGTAAATGGTGGTTTACTCTCTTGCCTTTTTCCAAAGAGTCCAGAAGGCTACCTTTTATCCAGCCATGGGCTTATCTCACCCAGTGAAAAGCTAAAGGGAACACCAGGCTAAGAGGACATTTACGGACAAACAACATGCAAGCCAACTGACGGCCTGATGATTTGTGGTTATGCTACATAATGTTGATGGGAGTTATACTCCAAAAGCATCCAGAGGGTTACCATTTGCCTATAATCCACTCCCCAAGAGCACCGTATTCATTGTAACAAGATTTGGAAGATGTGTCACTTCTTTTAGCCCATCTTTGGTCAATCAAAAGGTTAAGAGGTGACATAATAGCCAAGTTTAAATATTTGAAGGGATGTCATGTTGAAGATGGCACAAGCTTGTTTTCTGCTGCTCCAGATACTAGGATACAGAGCAATGGAGTCAAACTACAGGCAAAGAGATTCCACCTGAACATCAGGAAGAACTTCCTGATGGCAAGAACTGTTCAACCGTGGAATATGCTGACTCAGAGTGTGGTGGAGTCTCCTTCTTTGGAGGTTTTTAAACAAAGGCTGAATGGCCATTTGCTGGCGGTATATATTCCTGCATGGCAGAAAGAACTCAATGGCCATTGTGGTCTCTTCCAACTCTATGATTCTATCTCCTGAAGACGGATCCTTAGCCACATGGCACCATTCACTGCTTGCATATTTGGCTTTCCAGTTAGAATCCAGAGAGCCCCAAATGGAGGAGTAAGGAGCTTTGGAGCCAGAGAGAAGTCACCAAAAATGTCCTTTCATTTCCCTGAAAGTAATACGATAGAAGGAAGAACCTCCTACTCTTTAAGAATCTCAGAGCCCAGACAAACTCTCAGGGGAAAATGCAGTCTCTTTTAATTGAAATCAGTGCAGCCAACTCTGATCTCAAATGTCCCAGCCTTTGACCTCTGGTGATGCTCTAAAACTGTGGCATTTTAAAGAGGCGCATTCCTTCCAAACCACATTCCTAGAAACAAACAAGTGCATTGGTAACTGTGAAAGGGAATTCATGTTCGGGGTATCAGGATAAAGAAGGGGGAATTCAGGCAGAACGATTCAGCTGCATTTGCAACTTTTATTCTTATGTTGTTGCTGTTGTGCGCTATCCAAGTCATTTCTGACTTGCGGTCACCCCATTGCAGGGTGTTCTTGGCTGCATTAGAAGGTTTTCCCTCGTCTCTGTCTGGGGCTGACAAGAGTGTGCCTCATCCAGGGTCACCCAATCAGTTTCCATGGCCAAATCAGGATTCACACACTGGAATCCCAGTGACCTAGTCCAAAACTCAAACCACTACACCACAGTGGCTCCCAAAAAGATTTGTTCAGAGAGGATTTGCCTTTGCCTTCCTCTGAGGCTGTGAGAGTGTGACTTGCCCAAGGTCACCCAATGGGTTTCTATGGCCAAATTGGGAATTCGAACCCTAGTCACAGTCCAATGTTCCAACCACTAGACCACAAGGGCTCTCCCACTTACTCTTTAACAGCTAGGGATTTCATTACTCTCTGAGTTCAAGTTTGTTGTGGTTCACAGCTGGCTTCTGCCGACTCACCAAACTGCACAGATGTTCAGTCAGCGGGTGGTCATGTGCGCTTCGTCAAGCCCATAACGGCCGCAAAAAATTGTTTGCAATTTTGTTTTTGCTTCCTTCACCTTCTTTACTTGCTCACTGACGGTCACAAATAATGCTGCCATTGTCGGTCTCTTAGACAGTTCCATTTCTTCCATTGCTTACCATCTGTTTCTGCTGCTTCATCGATTATATCCATGGCCGGCCCTACCATTAAGCAGAGTGAGCCAGTTTCCTTGGGTGGCAGAAGCTGGGAGGCAGAAGTAAGGTGTTTAAGGAGAGAGCTGGGTTCCAAATGGCCTACCTGCTGCCCCCTAAAACCTAGTCTGCTGTCTTCAGGTGCACAGAAGACTGCTATCTCTTTGATTTTTGCAGAGGGAGAGAACAAGACTCAATCAAGTTTTCAATATGGACGGTTTCCACACTAGATTGTTATAGTGCTATTATGACTTTCAACATCCTATGGAATCCTGGGATTTGCAGTTTAGGCAGGGGTCTTTGAGGTCAAGGCCAGCTCTAACATGAGGCAGAGTGAGGCAGCTGCCTCAGGCAACAAATACGTAAGGAGATGTGATGGACATAGCCACCTCATAATTTATTCTGACTGCTAATGCCAGCAATTGATTTTCTGTAGTTGAAGGCTCCAATATTGATGTAAAATTTAGCTGCAACTCTGGTTAACTTTCCACAGAAAGTCTGGATGTGGGAAGGTGGTGCTGTCTATCTTTGCTTCATACAATTACAATTTCAGCAATGTTTACACTTTAACACCCTACAGAATCCTGGGATTTGCTGTTTCAGAAAGAGCATGCAAAATTCTCTGACAGAGACCTCGGTTTTGTCCAACAACAAATTCCACGATTCCTCTGAATGTTTCCAGAGCAGTTAAAGTGGAATACAACACTACAGTTATGAAGTGTGAAAGGACCCGAAGAAACGTTGCTCGGCCGCCTAGAAGCAGTTTAACAACCGAAAACTTAGATGAGTTGAAGAAAAGTTAATTTTGGGCACAGTTTCTACAAACTGCGTTCTACAAACACAGTTTCACAACACGACCCGCGGCCACGCTGGCTAGAGAATTCCGGGAACTGTTTTCTGAAAAACAAAATGTTTCCCAAACTGTGCACAATTAGATTACAGGAACGGTACCAATTTATTGTTGTCATGTGCCATTTCCAACATAGGGCGATCCTAAGGCAAACCTATAATGAGATTTTCTGGGGCTGAGAGTGTGTGACATGCCCAAGGTCACCCAGTAGGTTTCCATGGCCAAGTGGGGAAATCGAACCCTGGTCTCCGGAGTTGTAGTCCAATTCTCAAACCATTACACAATGCTAGCTTCCACCAGTTTTTTACGCTACTGCTTTTGTTACAGAAGGATGTAAAACTGAACCCGTCTGGCCCCTGATCAGTTCAAAAAAAATTGCTTATACAACCTCACTGAACCCTGATGGCACACATGTGGCAAAACAGACCGGCTTTTTAAAATTGCCTTGGCCAGAAGGAGAGTCACTTAGGAAGTCAAAAGCAACAGGTTTGGCTCAAGAGCGATCCCACCTTCCTGGCTGTCAGAAGATGGAATGACTTTTCCTGGACTGGTTCAGCCACCTCTCTTTCCTTTAGGCAAGGTGCCAAGCCTCTAAACTGTCAGCACAATCTATTTCCCATCTCAGCAGCCAAAAAGACAAGCCACATAGTCAGGTACAATCTGTCACAGAGCCAACATGGCTGAAGGCCAAACACAGCACAACTGGATCTCCCAAACATCTGTGTGGGACAGCTCAGATCAGACGCAAAGATGCCAAGGAAAAACCATCATGGATTCTTCCCTTGCATTTCCTCCACAACAAAAGTTGGCCTGCTGCATTTTGCTGCAGGATGGTGCCCCCGCATTTTATGTGCATGACTGCTATCTTATTTCAACACAGCAGAGGGGAAAGCTGGCTAGGTGAACAAACGCCGACTGAGTGGAAGACACACAATTATGTTCTCCAACATCAGGTCATTCTTTTACACCTGGGGGCAGGTGCCTCATTTTCCTTCATGGTTTTGCTCCTAAGTTTTAAAACCACCCTCCCAAATGGTTATAAGCTAGATGGGGAGGAGGCCATTGTAAATTGGATGGGTGGCACAAGTGTGTTCCCTTTCTCATGCCACAGACCTGACCCAAAAACTTACACAAACACCGCAATATGAGCGTTATTAGTTTGACAGACTGGGAGAGCCAAGACACGAGCTAGGAGAGGCTGTGGCAATTTGCTTTTGCCTGAGCCTTCTGGGAAGGGGAAGATTCTGCCCCCTTGTCTCTTCTCCTCCCTGCTGAGTTCATTGAGTTCAAAATGCTTTTGCAGCTCAAGGAAGCCAAGAAATAAGGGGAAACGTGGAAGGAGACCTGGAGACCTGGGACGTTTTAAAAGGAGATGAAAAAGTGGGAAGACAGAGGATTAACTGGGAATCTCCCTGCCAGATCTAGACCATTGGAAGGAGTGAAACCTCAATGCCTAGCAAGTGATCACCAAAGGTAAGGCTTTAGAAGCTGCCCACCAACAACACAAGCCCCACTGTCCTTTGTGTGAAGAGAGCTAAAGCAGCACACAGAAATCTTTATGCTGATGCTACATGACACATTTGCAAGCTGTGGCTTTTCTTGGTCCACGTTAAATGATGCTTACTGTCTAGCAGTCACAAATATGCCTTCCTGAATGGTTAGCCGTGCATTATTATGCTGCATTCAGGTCAAGGCAAGTTTGCAATCACATGGTGAGCTTGAGACTTCAGCCCTCCTCCACATCTGATGAGTACTTTGTCTCTAACCACACTAATAAGTATAGCCTATACTGACGCATCATCATCTGTTTTCTCCAGAACAAAGGCTGAATTAATACAAAGTGAAGTACTGCATCACACTGAGTCTACACATCTAAAAGTTTGCCTCTTCCCACTTGAACTGATGGGAAACAAAGCCACTGACAAAGAAGCTCCTTTCTACAAAGTCTTTTTCAGCCCGCCCAGCTCCCATTTTTTCCTCCTTTTCCTCTGTCTAGCTGGAAGTTTTTTAAGCAACATTGGCATTGGGAGAACTGTGAATAAGGGCGAGAGGAACACTGATTTTCAGAACAAGCTTGTGAAAATGTGTTTGGGGTAAATGACACAATAAAGCTGGAGTTGGGGGGAAAATGGGATTCTACTCTAGCCAATCCCGCTGTAGCTCCGTGTGCCTGACTATAACAGGCAAGGTAAACCACAGCTGCCTCCAGAATCCTTTACTCGGCATGAGTAAAGAATGAGGCAGATAAGTCTGCCTCACAAGCTCACCCCAAGCATGTTTTAAAAGCATAGATCGACGGAAAAGTCACCAGAAAAAGCCAAGGAAGAATGGACATCTGTGATGAATTGCCTTAGAGAGAACTGGAATAACCCGATTATAGATTTATTTAAGGACACATTTACTTTTAATATAACTAACCAGACGGACATACATTGAGAAGCTCAAAGTGCACTAAAAATATTTTGAATAACCCATTAATCACATTAAAGTTACAATAGAAATAGGAAATTAAAGGAAGCGGCAGAAAGGACTGTAAAACTGAAATAAATTCACATGTAAAGAAGTTTATGTAAGTTTCCATAAAGAATTCCAACAAAGGGTAAGAGGGAAGAAGCCACTTTGGAAGAAGCCTTCTAGTGTCCTCTAGAACGTTCAAAATATTTTTGTTTGCTTATCCAAGGCTTACTTGACTTTCAGGTTTCATTTCATGCATACATTGTTGTTAGTTTGGAACACAAAGTTTGCTGAACCACGTTGAACCTTTCCTCTTTTTTCTGGTGGACAAAGCTGTCCCTGTTTGTTCTATGTCATTTCTACCTCTGGTACCAAATTTTCTGTACAAGAAGAAATGCCCAGGAACCCATCTATGTAATTAAGTGAGGTATAAATGGAACACCCTGAGCCTATTGGTGTATCAAGTAAGGTGTAGAGTTTCCCCAAGTTTGGTACTCATGTTACGTACAAACTGAGAAATGGTTGCATAGAATCATAGAGTTGGAAGAGACCCCAGGGACCATCGAGTCCAACCCCCTGGTATGCAGGAACACCCATCAAAGCATTCCCAACAGATGGCCATCCAGCCTCTGCTTAAAAACCTCCAAAGAAGGAGACTCTACCACACTCCGAGGCAGCAGATTCTACTGCCAGACAGCTCTGACCTTCAGGAAGTTCTTCCTGAGGTTCAAGGGGAATCTGCTTTCTTGCAGCTTGAATCCATTGCTCCTTGTCCTTGTCTCTGGAGCGGTAGAGAACAAGCCTGCTCCCTCCTCAACATGACATCCCTTTAAATAGTTAAACATGGCTATCTTGTCCCCTCTTAACCTTCTCTTCTGCAGACTAAACATACCCAGCTCCCTAAGGCGTTCTTCATAGGGCTTCATGGCTTCCAGACCCTCCACCATTTTGGTCGCCCTCCTCTGGACACGTTCCAGCTAGTCGATATCCTTCTTGAATTGAGGTGCCCAGAACTGGACACAGGATTCCAAATGAGGCCTAACCATGCTCAGTGGGACAGCCCACACTGTTCCATTAATTTCTTCTCCCCTTACTGCTGTTGCATTAGCTTCTTCTCCCCTTACTACCCATTGCACACCTTACCACTGCCCCTGCCTACCCCATAGTACTTGTAGAAGAAATACCAAGCATACTATTCTTTACAGAGCCAGTTGTTTTCTAAAGGTAAGGTTCTGAGGATCCCTCAATGCCAGGTATTCTTGGAGGGGTGTTCACTGCGTCGGACCACCTTAGGTCCTGCATAGGGAAACAGGTAGAACAAAAAAAACAGGCAACCACAATGCAAGCAGTTTCCTCAGCCTGCTGAAAATACCAAGTCCCAAAAAGATCTTCAGAATGCAGTCTTTGAAAAAGAACCAGCTCAGCGGCAAGCCATGGAAAGTAGCCGCGGATCCATTAACTGATGGGGTTCAGAAGTGGGGAGCATCAAGTTAGCCATTCCTAGTGGTCTGCCAGCTGAGGCCAACTACATCGCTTTGCTTAACTGTATCCATCATCCCTAGTCCATGGAAGCAGACAACAGGCCTCCGTCCATGCCAACTGCAGCTGCTTTGGCCTTGGAGGGAGAGAAGAGGAGGCAGGCATAGCTCCTTCGTGCCTAGGCCCAGAAGCAGAGGAAAGACCCTCCCCTCCATCCCAACGGCCACTGCCCTGGCCTCAGAGGGAGAGAAGAAGAGGTAGTATCTGCTGGATTGAATCCACATTTCCCACACTGACATCCTGTTTTCTTTTTGTGTCATATCTTAGATTGCAAGCCTGAGGGCAGAGAATTGTTTTCTTCTTCTTTTATTTGTAAAGCACACTGCACAATGATGGCACAATACAAATAAATGATAATACACTGCAGATTTCACTGCAGGCCTGTAGAGGCTAAATCAAGAACTACAAGTAGAACTCTTGGTGATTTGCAGTAGATCAGCAAGAATTTCTGGCTCCAAGTCGTTTTGACAGCAACAGAATGATTCCTCCCTGTTCTAAATTATACTGCTGAAATGAAGAAAAACTGAAGGAACCAGCAGCGGCTATGAATAAATTCTTGGGCTCAGAATTCTCTGATAACTGGAACCCAATTCTATGTCTTTCACTGCAGGTTTCAATTGGTGGATCTCCAAAGCTCTGGGATAAAGATTAATAGATACACAGAATCCTGCAGCCAGCTTTTTTTCCCCCAGAAAAACGTTGAAGAGAGCATGCCATCCTCCTCCCCAGAAGTAACACTACACTTCTTGAGAAAATGAAAATGCACAAAAATGCCATTGGAGAAATATGCCTACATTCTGTTGCCAAGCCTATTTGCATTTGCAGCCAAGGGTTACTCAGAGGACAGGGTAGCAACCCTCACAAAGAACCCTTAAGTCTTGAGGTCAAGAGCATCTTTGCTGCCAACTGGAAAGATCTGCCTAAGAGTCATTCATGCCTTCTGGAAAAGAAAGAGCATTTCCACATCTTTGAGCAAATGAATGTAAGGAAAACACTAGTGAATATGAAAAATATGCATACATTCCCTTTCTGATCAGGCTGCCAATCAAAGGTTACTTGGGGGCCATGGTGGAGGGGAGAGCTTTTTGCAATTTGTGGGCAAGAACAAGTGAATAAGTCTATCTGCACTGCAACATCAGAGCAGTTTTATAGCACATTTGACTATCATAGCTTCTTCCTATAGAATCCTGGGACTTGTTGTTTGTTAAAGAATGCCTAATTCTTGCTAGACATTTATTCAGTGCTGCAATTTTCAACTTTTGTCCCCCAGATGTTTTACACGGCAATGGTCTTCATCCACTTGTACTTTTCAAAGGTTATTTTCCCAAGAGAGAGTGACACGTTCTAAACCACAAAAGCAACACTGCTTCTACGGTAAAGTTAGAAGGAAATGTGGTGAACTCCACCGTGTTCAGTAATTTACCACCTCGATGTGAATTTGGGTAGCAAATTATCCCCAAGATACTTTCATGCTGTGTTGTTGTTGTGTGCCTTCACACAACAACTTCTAAGTTATCCTGACCTTAAGGTGGATCTATCATGGGGTTTTCTGAGGCTGAGAGTGTGTGACATGCCCAAGGTCACCCGGTGGGTCTCCGTGGCTGAGCAGAGAATCAAAACTTGGTCTCCAGGGTCCTAATCCAACATGCAAATCACTACTTTATGCTGTTCTTTTTTAAAAAATTCAGACTTAAGATTTGGAGTGGAGTCACAAACACACCAGAAGGTTTCAATGTAGTGCTGAAGAGTGCATCGTGCTCCTTCCAGTGGCTGTTTGGGTCAGCAACTATTTCTTAAATATAGGTCCCAGGCCCGTAACACCAGGCCCAGGCTTCAAAAAAAAAAAACTCCACAATATTGTTGAAACTGGGATGATGCCAAACAGAGCCTGCTTGCCAAGTTAGAGTCATTGCAATCAGTCTCAAAACTGGCTGACTCCTTTGCATCCTGCACGAAAAGTCAAGAGGTACCATTATAGTATAAGGCTGCATCGCCTCCTGGAAGATGACCTTGGAAGGCAGACTTTTACAGATCAGGTCACCTTTGATCCAAGACTTTGAAGAAGCAGCAACGTAAATGTGGTCTTGCTTTATAAATTAGCTTCTGCTTGACCTGCTCTCCAGGGGAAGCTTCATTTAAAATTGAAAGAAATATGTTTTCCTAAGCTGTTTTAGACACACGCAAAAGAAAACAATAATCTCCAGGCGCCAAAGCTATACTCTGTATGGTTATTTGCAAAGCTTGGAATGTGGTTTTGTTTCAGTTTGCACGGAACACGGTTAACTCCCTAGGTCAGCAAGGCCTAGAGCTAAGATAAGAGAAAAATGATCAAAACAACATTACATTTTCACTATCTAAATGTACCAAAAAGAATAAAATAATTGGCAGTGTTTTCAGTGGGTATTTTTTTTAAAAAAAAAAATAATCATTTGCTCCCAAAGGCTACATTATTAAAATATTCATGTACATTTTGTTTCTGCCCTATCTGGATGCCTGAGACTTTTTGTGCAACTCACATGAGAACTTGCAACTTCAATATACACACACAACAATATACATAGCACCATTATACCATGGCCACCTCCTATGAGATCCTGGAATTTACAGTTTCATGAGAACCATCTGCCAAAGAGCTGTAGGGCGTCACCAAACTGTAAATCCCAAGACTCGGGGCAATTAAAGTGGTATCAAACTGCTACAATTCTGCAGCTTGAATACACAGTTTGTCTGTGAATGTGACACTGTGTGTGCAAGAGAGAGAGATCTTTAAAATATCCCTTAGGACAGAATTAGGAGAAACCATTAAGAGTCAAATAACAGAACGGAAATCTTTTACAATTTACCTAAAACTGAGCAAACAAAGGGCTAATCTAATTTGGGAGAACTCCACATCTGTTCCTGATTATCAAAGACACTGGCTCTCCTTTATTTGCTGTGGATTTCTTATTTTGCTGTTCACCAAGGTTCATTTGCCTCTCCCTGCACCTTTCAGTCCCAGGATTCTGAAAGTTACATTCCTTAGCATGTGCCACACATCTTGCAATGGATGCACCTTATGTCTAGTGCACACATGCATGACAACGCCTATGCACTGACAACCGTAAGACACAACCTGTCAAATCACACATGCTGGAGTATATTTAGAACCATTGGGAATATCCAGCAATATCTGGCAGATACGATCAGCTCTCCACATTTGTGGATTTGACTTTCACAGATTTGATTATTTGCAAGTTTCTCCAATCCCTGACCCCCAACCTCTGGCACTTCTTTTCCAGGGGAACCTTTCCTCTTGGCAGCTCCGATCAGGCTGTGTAGCCCTTTAAAAACCCACGTCTGGTGGTTGCCCTCCTCCTCCTCCTCCACCAGCAGCTACCTGGCCAGCTAAGGATGGATCACAGCCCAATTTTCAGCACCACGAACCCTCTCTCAATGCCCCCCACACACGCACGGAAGATGGATGAGAGAGAAAGTAGAGGGCCCCCATGGCAGCCTACTCCTTTTCCTGACCTGGTTTGGACCCTAGCTGTTAGCTCTCCCCACCATTCCTCAGCTCACTCCCCACAGATATGCACAGACATTCTGATAGCTGTGATTTTCCCATTTTTCTGAGGGTCCTGTGTCCCTAACCCTAACAAATGTGGAGGGCTGACTGTATTTGCTTTTTAACAAAGCATGCACACACCTCAAAAGTGTAAGGGTATATCACTAAATAGCAAAGTCAGCATCATCCAGGTCATAGTATTTCTGACTTGTATGAATGATTGCAAAAGCTGGACACTGAAATACGTTGACAGGAAGAAAGTCAACTCCTTTGAAATGTGATCCTGGAAAAGAGTTCCAGGAATGCCATGGAGTTGCAAAATGAGAAATCAATGAACACTTGAGCAAATCAAGCCTGTACCCTCCCCAGAATCCCAAACTACTAAACAGAGGCTACTGTACTTGGTAGACATCGTGAAATGATGTGATTCCCTGAACACAATAACAATACTTAGTGAAATTGCCAGCAGTAGAAAAATAGGAAGACCACAATGCAGGTAAAGAGTGTTGGATCAAGCCTCCAGGAAACCAGGGTTGGAATCCCACCTCAGCCACGAAAACCCACTGGCTGGAACTGAGCAAGTCACACTCTCTCAGCCTCAGTGAAACACAGTAACAAACCCCTTTGAATGAATCTTGCTACGAAAGCCCTATGATTAACTTGTCTTAGGGTCGCCATGAGTGGATCGACTCAACCAAGTAAACTACAGCCCTGATTCTGCAAAATGTGAGAAGGCTGGTGATGAGCAGGGCTCATGGAATACTTTTATTCACAATATACATGCACCCTAATGGTCAAATACCCTTTCTGTTTTTAGTTAAGCAAATTAATGTTCTGCCTGTCCCACTCCCACCAGGCTAGGTGCATAATACTCAAGGCTACTTGAATTGCCTTGGCCCTCCAGTCAGAAAATGCTAAGAATTTTCTACTGCTGACCCAGCTGTAAGAACACAGCAACAGATAGGCAAGAAATTGTTACCACCAAATCAGCTCCCTGGGACAGCAGTTTCCTTTTGAGCAGAGCTGGCCTGTGGCCACTCGCAGCTTCCATATCAATGGGACAGTGAATCTACTTTAGGTTTTAACCCAAATTCTAAAAGACCTATCCAAGGTCCTGAATCCTATCTCCACATTAAGTTCAGTACCATGGACAGTACCTTAAAAGGCTGTTTTATTCTCCTCCACCCATCCAGACTTTCCCCCCCCTTGGTGAGCCTCCAAGAGTGGAAATTCTCCCTTAAAATAAGTTGAAACCCCCTTACACACACTATTTAATATCAAAATAATGAACCATTTTTCAGAACCAGAAATTGATCTGGCCACTTCCTATTTTTAATTTTTTTAACATTTTTGGCAATCCCCAGAGAGCCCTAGGAGAAAAAGTTGCACCACAATTGCCCCAATGCACCACAATTGCCAACTCCTAGTTAGGCTAACCAAAAAGTAATCATTTAGTTTTGTTAGGAATGGGAAAGCAGAATCAATAATCTCAAGTCACGCAATGATTGTGAGAAAGGAGACTGCACCCAGCCCTTTCTCTATCTGATCTTTTTAACATCTTTGCCTGACAAAGAGACCTAGAGGTCTGGAGAATTTGCATAGAGTTTTTATGAACGCTTCTGCAACATTTTGGTTGACCAAATAAAGGAACTATTGCCAAACAGATTTTGAAATATGCACTCCTGATATTTCTGCACATCCAGGGAGCAAAAGAACCCTGACAAACATCAGATAGGAAACTGAAAGATCATGCCAAGCCACTTGGCTTTCGAGAGGACAGATAAAAATAATTCAAGATAACCACTGTGAACAATGGGAAGCAGCGGTTCCCAAACTGAGCTGAAAGCCTAGAACAAAAGGTGGTTGGATCCAGAGAAGGTGTTCCTGCTGAAGGCCTCAGCGCATTGCTCCGCTTTGACCCAAACCTATCCGGATCTCCCCCCAGTTCCCCTCTGAAGTCTCCCTTCATCCTTTGTACAAAGCCAATGATAATCCCACAGGGTTTCTGGGCAAGGATAGAAATGAATAGAACACTTTGTGCTGGCAAGGGAGTCCTAGAATCTGTTTGCAAGAAAAATGTGCATGTAATCTGAGGAGGAGGGAAGGAAAACGAAGTGACAACAAGAAGGGTGGGTAACAAGAGCCAAACATTTTCTGCAAAGCCCAAAGGGAGAGGAGTATTAGAAGAAAATCTCCATCCACAGCTACTGACAGAAAACTTTGGTCTGACCTGAGCTTACTGGAATGTCAGTCAGTAATAAGCAAGCACTAAATGGTTATGTCAACACAAGGGCCTAGGTTAAGAGGGGACATGATAGCCATGTTTAAATATTTGAAGGGATGCCATGTAGAGGAAGGAGAGGGCTTGTTTTCTGCTGCTTCAGAGACCAGGACAAGGAGCAATGGATTCAAGCTGCAGGAAAGGAGATTTCACCTGAACCTCAGGAAGAACTTCCTGATGGTCAGAGCTGTCTGGCAGTGGAATATGCTGCCTCGGAGTGTAGTGGAGTCTCCTTCCTTGGAGGTTTTTAAGCAGAGGCTGGATGGCCATCTGTCGAGAGTGCTTTGAGGGTGTTCCTGCACGGCAGGGGGTTGGACTAGATGGCCCCTGGGGTCTCTTCCAACTCTACATTTCTATGATTCTATGAAAACAAAACAGCAATGATCTTGGAGGAGAGATCAACATTCAAAGCCCAAAGTCAGACAACAGTTGTATTGGGAGGAACAACTAATATGCCACAAAAAGTGTGTAAGATTTCAGGTTCTCTGGAACTCCTCACTTAACTTGTGGTTGTGTTCCTTCAAGTCATTTCCAAGCATGGCAGTTAAAACAGAACAATAGCACGGTAATTCTGTAGTGTGGATAGGCCCCAGGAAAGTAGGTGGAGAACCCAGCACAATTCTCTTCTTTGAATCAACTGAAAACTGTATTGTCTACCTTCTGGAAAACTCTGCCAACTGCAATTTTTTTTAAATAAAAAGAAATACTTTACTCCCTCAGCATAAAGCTTCAGAATAGCAAATGCCACTGACCAAGGTCTCTAAAAATCTAAATTTACGGGATCCTTAGGAAGGAAGCTGTTTTTCATTAATTCATGGAAGTGAAGGAGCAACCTCCCAAGGCCAGCGTGCTCACAAGCAACAGCCAACAAAGAATGGCATTGTCTTCATGGGAACAAGCAACAAAGTGGACTTCTGTTGGAGAGGCTTTTGCTTCTCTCAGCCACAAAAAAGAACCCGCCTATGGACTTACTGGTTTCAGTACCGTTCCATGGCCAATTCTTGCTCCTGCACTGTAGTCACCAACAATGTCTAACAAAAGGTGGGCAACCTGTGGGCCTGAGATCACCATGTGCAATTGACTGGGAAATTTCTCATTGTCCCCAGCTCTCCTGAACTGTCCTTTTTCTAGCAAAAAAAAGGGTGCATGGCTTTTTCTGGATGGCTCCAGAAACAGCGGTTCACCTTTTAAATAAGCTACAGTCATTTCCTCCCACACTGTTTAACTTTTTTTAAAAAAAAATACAGTTGGCTTCTCACATTTGTAGGTCTGACTTTCACAGATTTGGTTATCTGGGAGTTTCTCCAACCCTGTATCCCGACCTCAGCTGCTTCTTTTCCACAGTAACCTTCCCTCTCGGCTCCACGAATCTGGCCTTCAAGTCAGTCCCAACTTACGGTGAATTAGGCAAATCTATCATGGGGTTTTCTGGGGCTGAGCGCATGTGATACCCTCAAGGTCACCCAGTGGGTTTCCATGGCCAAACACGGAATAGAATCCTTTGGGGTCCCAGTTCAAGACTCAAACCAGTCCATATTTATTAGGATATTTATAATCTACCCTATTACTAAAGATCTCGGGGCAGCCTACAGTGAGATTAGCTTGATCAATTTAAAAAAGAGAAAAAATAAACAAATGGACTACAAATTAACAAGTTAAAACAAAGCAGTTAAGAGAGGTTTTTAAAAAATTCAAATTGGCGGAACACGTTCAAATTTGGACAAAGTTAGTTAGGCCACCAAAGTCTTTAATAAAAAGCCCTTTGGTGATTCAGTACCAAAATAACTCCAGCCATTGCTCTCTTAGGAAAGTATTTCAGTGTCTTAGAATGGGAACAACGTCTTAGAATACAAAAGCTGGAGAACCATCCAACAATGGTGTCATGGATGGGGTTGTCTGGAAGCTGTCACATTCGCTTACCCTCTGTGTATGAGTGCATGTACATATACACACACGCGCACATTTGGGAACATAGCATTTTTCTCAGAAAATTTTAATTCCACCCTGTGTTTATTCACCAAGTTGGTGGCTTCCTGTTACATCATGACAAATTACTGCGTGATGATAAAGTAAGCAAAAGTCATGGCCATAAGAAGTAGCATGGGATATAAATGACTCTGGAAGGAAAGAGGAACTACAAAAATATACACATACACACAAATAAGGCGTGGATGAGTCAGCGTCTATCTATGGACGTATTTGCTTGGTGGCAAAAATAAAAACTTCAGAAACATTTCAGAACCCACAGCGTTGGACACCCACAACTGTAAACAAGCTGGTTCAGCATGTTAGGGAACTTTGGGCTACTGGGTCAATCCACTGCTAGCCACGTATGACCACCCCTGGACAAAGGCTTCCAGCCCTCTCCAACACTGCCCAGAGCAGTTTTGAGAAAAAATCCAAATGTCACTGCTTTTCCTAATCAAACAGGGCATGTTCCTCCAGATGTTCATTGCCGCAAGGCTTAGCAACAGAAATAAATTCTGGAAGGCACAGCACCCATGTTGGAAGCTTTCTGCTACAACTAACTGAAGAGATGTCCACATGTGACTTTTGTTGTGTCCTACTTCAGTTATGAAATATCACTGGGAGTCCAGATCAGAGCTTCAGAAAGTCACTTTTTTAAAGGAACTAAAACTGGAGGATTCTAGGAGTGATTTGTTCATAAAGTATATTTTTCAAGCTACAATCCATCCAGATGGCAGCTTGATCTATGCTTTGGTCAACATGTGCTGTCTATCCTTTATAGTGGGAGCCCATGTAAAGCTCAGAAATATTACATTTTTTTTTTAACTATAGCTCCCAGAACCCAATAGTCAGCATGGCCACTGGCAATTCTGAGAACTGGGGTCCAAAGGATTTTTTTTTAAGCTGGAATGGTACCTTGCTATGACCCTGCCAACTGACTTCTTGGGTTCCTTTTTAAAAGGCGATGTAGGGGAGATTTGTTCACATAACAACTCATACAATCTGCAATGGCTCAGCTTCATAACTTCCAACATTTCACAGAGAAAAACCAGGACATGTGTGGCAAAGCAACATCAAGGTGTGGTCAAGATGCTAAACGTTATCAGTGAGAAAACACACATAAGTTAGGAGAGGCTGCAGCAGTTTGGTTTTTGCAAAATTCGGCCTCCTCCTTTCCTCTCCCTCCTGGTGGGTCAATACAGTGCAAACTACTTTTGTCCTTTCAATTAGCTTGCAGCAATGGAAGTAAGCTGAAGACAAAGGGGTAAAGTGGGAGGAAGGAGAAACAAGGGCATTTTAAAAGCAGCCAAAAAAAATGGAAGACAGAGGATTAATTTGTCCCTGCCAATTCGGAATATTTGGAGGGTATGTACTTTACTTCCCAAACCAGGCGCAAGTAAGAAAGTCTATCTCCACTAAAACATTAGAGCAGTCTGGCAGGACTTTTGACTGTCAGGGCTTCATCTGACAGAACTCTGGGATTTGTAATGCAATGGAAAAACTTGGAATTCTTGCTAGAATTCTCAATTTTCATCCCCCAGGTGTTTTGGATGCAATCGTATCCATCCACTTGAGCTTTTGGGACGTGGCTGTTGTGTGCCTTCAAGTCATTTCTAACTTATGGCAGTCCTAAAGCCAATCTATCATGGGTCTTTTCTTGGCAAGATTTGTCCAGGGGCGTTTGCCCTTGCTTCCCTCTGAGGCTGAGAAAGTACAACACGCTCAAGGCCATCCAGTGGATTTCCATGGCTGAGCAATAATTCACACTCTGGTCTCTGGAGTCACAGTCCAACATTCAAACCATTACAATACACTGGCTCTCTTTTGGAGTTTACTCTCTCCAAAATGACTGATGCATTCTAAACCACAAAAACAACACTGCCTGTAGGGTAAAGTAAGAAGAAAATGTGGTAAACACCACAATGTTGGGTAATCTCTCGTCTCGACGTGAATTTGGTTAGAGAAAGACTATTTAGCATGGAAAACAAGATACTCGGACCCTGGGAAATATTAAACAGCTAAGTTGAGTCAGTCTCCTTCCTAACCTCAAAGGACCAGCTCTTGGAGAGTAACGAAACTATGCATTTAGTAGCACTTTAACAGCCATGGCTCCATCCCACTGAATGCTGGAGTTTGTAGTTTGGTGAGGTGTTTGGAATTCTCTGGCAGAGAGTTGTAGTCCACTCCCCTAAACTATAATATTAAAGCTTTCTTGTCTAAGTACCACCCCAAAGTATACATCCCAGGATGTAACCATAACAGTTAATATATTAAAGTGCTGTAACAGTGTGGTTTAGATTAACTGATTCATGTCCCAGCTTTCTCTCAGCAGGAGAGACCCACTTTTAAATTGGACTATCCCTGTCAGTAGGGTTTGCATCGTATTTCCAGTATCCAAGGTGGTTCTAGGGAACATAAGTGAGAAAGAGACCTGCTTCCAGGCCTCCCAGAGAAATCTGGGTGGCTACTATGTGGACCAAACATGGAGAAACAGAAGCTGTTGGTCTGATCCAGCAGGGATCTTACATTCTTAACCAGGTGTAAGGCCCTGCTTTGGGGGTCCCTGATATTAGTACGGTTTGGATGAGTACCATACCTAATTGGCACAATGTTGGATTGGCAACTGCATTAATTGGCTCTGATATCAAAATCAGACCTGAAAAGTGACAAAGGTCAAACCGAGCAAGGGAAGGAATTTGACCGTAAATGTGAGAAAGGATAGGTCAACTCGAAACTTCCTGCATGTAAGACTGAGTCATCTGTCAGGCCAATACACACCATTCCTGTGGATAATAGGCTTAAATAGAAGCTAAAATATTCCAGGGAACCCAACTGTGAGTAGCCCACCAGGACACTGATTGACAGATATCCATCCCTTGTACACCTGGATTCCTTTCTCTTTCCTCATAGCACCCACAAGAGACAGCTATTACAACACCCATCATGTCTTTGTCAATCAAAAGCCCATCAACAGGCGAAAGACCCATTGTCCACAACAGGTTCTCCTTGTCTTGCATGTGGAACCTTCACTGCCACAGGCTATTTTCAGGGTACAAAAACTCCTGATTTCAGGATGCCCAATGCAGCCTCTTCCCTTTCCAAGCATCACTCTGTCTGTTTGATTCCCGAACTGAGAACTGCCTTTGGGTCCAATACCTAAGTCACTTCATCTCGCTTCTTGTCGGATCTGGTAAATATCGCCCGTACCCTTCACAGTCTCTATCTGCTTTCCTCCCTTTCTTTCAGTTAGCTTTTGTGTGAATGTGTGATTGTGTGTTTCTTGTGTGCGTGCATGAGTGAATTCCCCCCAATAAAAACACATTTTCAGCTTACTTTTTAATCTTTGACTGGTTCTTTTCCTGCATGTGCCCATAAACACTGATAGCAAGGTCTTGTTAAGTTACCCTCCCCTCCTTTTGCAAGCCTCCTTTTTGAGCTAATTCATTCCCCACTTTTACATGGAGGTATTGACATCACAGGATGGTCCTTGTGGCACCCATGTTTTGGGGTAACACAGGACAGGGCAAATTTCTGGCCCAGCTGCTTGGGCCTAATGGATCCCTAAAAATGCCTGTTCCCCTCACTGAAGTAGCCCAAAAAAGCTTGGTTTATTTCACACTCCACAGTTATGGCATTTTGATACCCCTTTCATGCAACGGCTACATCCCACAGAATCTTGCAATTTCCTCCGGGATGCAGTTATTCTTTGCTACGGAAGAATAGTGTCTCCCCAAACCACAAATCCCAGGATTCCAAAAGACACAGTCAAGGCAGTTGAAGCACTAATCAAGGTGCTACAATTGTGTGATGTGAAAGCGACCCTGCTTTTGGAAAACTGCAGTTATTTGTATGTGCTTATGCCACTCCTAGAGGTTTGTAGGAGAAGCTGTTCACCTCTCTTCTGACATAAAAAGGGCTGTCTGGAGAGAACTGAGACTGCATGTTGCCCACTCTTGCTCTTAACAAATATGAGCAAGACAGGACTCAATGGCGTGACTGCTTTTAGAAGGGAAACTCTTACTTCCCCTTAAGCAGCAATTTAGACATGTTCAGCAGGGCAAAGGAGAACGACAGACGGTGGCCATGAGACTGGAAAAGCACTGATGGGGGAAGGTTTGCTTCTTCAGGGAAATTCAAGTTGCTGTTTGGAAGAAGTTATAAAGATTATAGAGAAAGAAAAATCTAGCACAGCATTGTGTTTTTATCTGGATGGGGTTTTTTCCCCATCTCTTCCTGGAATCTTGTTCAAACCCACCTTGGTATTACCCAAGCATCTATTTTTGAAAGCGGAAACAACTAAAAACCAGTATGTGCTACGGCCTGCAGAAAGACGGCAAATTGTAACTCACTGCATGGTGTGGTGGACTACAGTTCCCATCATCCCCCACCCTTGGATATGCTAACTGGGGCTGATAGGGGTTGCAAACAAATACCACCTAAAGGATCTCATGTCCCCTAGCCCTGACATATGGCAAGCCAGGGGGTTGGGACCGGCAGAGAATCAACATTATGTACATTTTCAAAGCACAGGATAAGAACTGAAGCCACATAATGGTCAGCTTTGAAGCTGAGTGAGCACCTTTGCTTTTAGATGTCGCTTTCAAGCTGCAGGCACATGTGTTGCTTAAGCAACTGGGCCATTCAAAAGAGAGGTCCTTGAAACAGCTGGAGGGGTTTTATCAAAATGGAGAAACACAGGAGATCAAGCCTATGGTAAGCTCCATTAGAGCAGGTCTGTGTACAAAGGCCCAGAGATGCAATTAGCCTGGCTTTGGGCTATCTCGTGTCAGCCTTTGATAAGATTATTCCTTCTGCAGGACTCTGACTTCATCTCTTAACCACAAAGATACCCAACATTGCTATGACAGCAATGGTAGTTTGGGCAACATGCACCCCACAGGCTGCACATGGCTTCCCAGGGCTATTTTTCTGGTCCTTCTGGAGTGTGTGTGTGTGCATGCGCGCGCACCCCAACATCCACTCTAGAGGTCTAGAGGGGGATTTTCAGCTTGTTTTGCAGAACCTGGGCCATCGTAGGTTCAAAAGAAGCCCTTTCCTAAAACAAGAAGTGAGTAGGAAGCAACCTCCGGTCAGTTCCTGTTGCTGAAAAAAAGGCCGAAAACGGTCCAAGGGGCAAAAAAACTATTTTTTGTTTGTAGCCCTCCTAACTTCCCTCAGTGTGGCCTGCCTCTGGTCTACGGCAAAAATGGGGCACCTTGGGCCACATCTGGCATCCCTGGACACCATTCTTTGGTGGTTTCCCGTGTCTGAACGGATTTTCCCCATTCTACAGTTGACTTTGCAGCAGTTACGATCAAATGAATAACTTCTCTAAGATAGCAAAGGGATCTTGGGGCTTCTTTGAGACTGAGGGAAAGAATCTCATACCATAAGCTTGCATAGACTTAATTCTACAATGCATATGATAGACTTTTTCTACAAAAGCCTATGCTACCAGCTTTTTTCTCTGTTAAGCTCAAAGGTGCTACAAGAACCCTCTGCGTACCAATCCAGCCTAACACAGCTATGTCTTTGAATTCTCTAAGATTGTAGCAAATAAGTGGAATGAATTATCTTCACGAAGGTAATGGGATAAGGATGACAAAATTAATTGGTCCTGTCCCTGCCAAAGCAGAACAGCCGAAGATATGCGCCATAGTTTGTTCTTTAGCCACATAATTTAGTAATTTACTTCAGAATGTACAAGCACGTAGTTTTAAATTGCCATAACTTCCAAAGTTGCTTTGACTGCTGCCTTGTTTAATATGCTTTTATCATGTTAAATTATTTATGGCTTCAATCTGGAAATCTTTTAAGTTGTTTATACTGCAGGTCACCCTGAGATCCCATGATAAAGGGTGGGATAGCAAGAAAGCCAATGCAATTCTCAGTTGCATCAAGAGGAGTATGGTGCCTAGATTGAGGGAGGTACTGGTACCACTCTACTCTGCTTTGGTTGGACCTCATCTTGAATACTGTGTCCAGTTCTGGGCACCCCAATTCAAGAAGGACATGGTCAAGCTGGAGCAAGTCCAGAGAAGGGTGACCAAAATGGTGAGGGGCCTGGAAGCCATGAAGTCCTATGAGGTCTGCAGAAGAGAAGGTTAAGAGGGGACATGATAGCCATGTATAAATGTTTGAAGGGATGCCATGTAGAGGAGGGAGAGGGCTTGTTTTCTGCTGCTCCAGAGACCACAGGACAAGGAGCAAGGGATTCAAGCTGCGGGAAAGGAGATTCCACCTGAACCTCAGGAAGAACTTCCTGACAGTCAGGGCTGTCCAGCAGTGGAATATGCTGCCTCAGAGTGTAGTGGAGTCTCCTTCTTTGGAGGTTTTTAAGCAGAGGTTGGATGGCCATTGGTCAGGAGTGCTTTGAGGGTGTTCCTGCATGGCAGGGGGTTGGACTGGATGGCCCCTGTGGTCTCTTCCAACTCTACGATTCTGTGATTCTATATAAATAAAAAAGTAAGAACGACTGTGTAGTCTCCACAGAAATCCAAGCAAACTACTGATTCCTTTCCTCATTTCTGGTCTGCTTCTCTTCCATCCCTTTTGTCAGATTCCATCTCAAAATAGCTGGAGAAACAAATAAGGACAAGTCAAGAGTGTCCCACAATTGTTTGTGCCTAACAAACCATTGTTTATATACAGTGAGGGATAGAGACACAATAAGCCAGAAATCAAACCAACCACAAATTGGCTCAGCCTTACTAACCATTTATTTCTAGCATGCTACCATAAGATTCCACTGCCAAGTACAAATTTTAGAATACCTGACATTATGTCTTCGTTTCATACAATTTACCTGGGAGCAAGTCCTATGCAATTATGAAGACTTCCAATATATACCCTCAATATATACCCTTCATCTGTCCCGAGCCATTTCCACACTAGACTGTTATAGTGCTATTATTCCACTTCAAGGGCCCCTCCCTAAACTGCAAACCCCAGGATTCCATAGGCTGTTGATGGCAGAATAATAGCACTATAACAGTCTAGTGCAGAAATGCCCCAGTTTCATAGGGACAATCTCAATCAATCCTCTTTCACCCCATTTTCCCAGCTGTTTTTCAAATTTCTCAGTTTTTCTTTCCTCCTCCTGCTTTTTTCCTTTGTCCTCAGCTTACTTCTATTCCTACAGCCTGAGTTCCAAATACAAAAGTAGTTGGGTCGCAATTTGCCCGGTAGGGGGAAGATGAAAGAAGGGTGTGCCATCTTGCCGTTCCCTGAAGATTCAGACAGAAGCAAACTGCTGCACTCTTTCATAGCTTGTATCTTCTTCTCCATGATGTGGATGCGAGTCAACTGAAGTGTTGACTCAAGTGGCTTCAGAGATCTCCCCTTGGATTCAACTTGGCAATAAATGATGCACCAACTCAACTTGAGATGTGCATCTTTTTAGTGGCCAGCTTGCTGCCTTTGGTTGAATAAGATAATATATTCATGCAGAAACCTTATGACTGAACAAGGCTTCCATCTCTTTTTGCCTACCGGTCACATGATGGTCTGTTTCAACTCTAAAGCGTGGGCACATTTCTTGGAAGAGAACAGCAAATGTTAGGCAACAGGCTTGAGGAGGAAAGATCCTTCCTTCTAAAGCTTTTGAAGCTTCAGTAATGGGGAGTAAGAAGGATCCTATTCCCCATGCCACTCTTTTATGCCCATTGACACAAAAGCCTCCAGCTTTGGGAAGGAGGAGGAGGAAGGATTTTATTCCCCCCTTCCGAACCTTCAGACCCTTATATGATCATTGACATAATAAGCCTTGTTGAACCTGCTATGAAAAGTTATTTTTTTTATCTTATTTTGTGCAGATCTTCTTGATTTTCTCATTATTGCAACTTGACACACCCACACACCACTACCTCCTCTTTTTTTTTTTTCCTGTTGGCTCCCAGACTTGACTTGTACAACTTTGCAGAAATGAATAAATTGCCTATTTTGATTAGGGAAAAGTTATTAAGTAATTTTAAAAAGGCTTGGGATATGACCATTGCATAGTTGAGAGAGGGATGGGGGAGAATTTCAGTTTTAAGATTTGAAAGTTATTAGCTTTAGCCACTATGTAAATATAGATCCTAAGGCATTTCCACACTACACTGTTATAGTGCTATTATTCCACTTTCAACCTCCTAAGGAATCCTGGGGTTTGCAGTTTAGGGAGGGGTATTTAGAACTATCAGTCAGAGGGCTCTTTGGCCTCAGTAAACTACACATCCCAGAATTCCATAGGATATTGAAAGCGGAATAATAGCACTGTAACAGTGTAATGCAGAAACGGCCTTAGTTATACAATGTAAAAATATATATTTATTTATATAGCTTTTAACCATCAGCTAAGGGACTGGAAGTTGTGTGTGTCTTTTGTAGTGCCCTGTTTTGTTTTGTCTTGTGCCTTTTTGTTTAGATAGTAGTTTTGTGTTTCGGCAGTAACTGTTTAGTCATTTTTATATAGTGCATCTTTTTCTCCGGATTAAAATTTTGTGTTTAATAAAAATACGTGAAAAAAAATATTGTGCACGTACTTGAGACTCAAAAAGATCTCAATACATCACTGGCGCTCTCTCTCATGTTGCATGACTTTTGCCCTCTTGGCCGCACTCTCATGTTGCTTGGCTATCCATGCTCCAGTTTTGATCTGTGAAGTGTGGGAGACTATACACAGACACACTGGTCTGCCAGTGCCATATTGCCTCACATACATCGCAGCTAACCAAAGGAAGAGAAGTTACAGACTGACTGCTAACCAACCTACCCAATGCAGAAGTTCTGTCGACCGTAACACATCCCATTTGTACAGAGTTGCTAAATGTGTGGCAGTTGCAAATTGGCAAAGGAGGAAGTCAGGTTAAAAAACGGTTAATTGCCAGGTATTCATTTGCATAAAAATTCTTTTTAACCAGCACTTCTCAAAAGAAGGTACATAGTAAGTATGCCCCCGGGTTTCACTCTTACTACATTATCCTGCCCACTAGTCATCATGAGACTTATTACCAGAGGCAGCATTCTTCTAAATATAAGCCGCTGGGGAGCACGAGCTGGAGGTGCTGTTGCGGTGATGCCCATCTCGTAAGTTTCTCAAATGCATCTTGTTCAGCCCTTCAGGGAACAGGACACTGAACTAGATAAGCTTGATCTGATCCAGTATCTCTCTTCTGGTTTCAACAGCTCAGTTTCCATGACCCTACTGATTAAACTAGAGGAAGGCATGGAGACAACCATCTCTGAATGTTCCTTGCCCAAGAAACCGTTATGAAATTCATGGGAAGTCATATGGCAAGGTGAAGGCACATTCACACAATCATTGCTTAAACTGTAGGTTTGGCTACGGCTCAGGTACAGCCACTGGTCCTAAACACACTTTGGCTAACATTGTGTTGGTGACACACACAGAGGTGTAAGTCCATCACAGTGTCTTTTCTCGTCGTTGCAGAGGTTGGTATTCTCTTCCTCCTGTCAATATTCTTCTGGGGACCACAGTTCAAGAAGGATATTAATAAGCTGGAACAAGTCCAGAGGAGGATGACCAAAACGGAGAAAGGTCTGGAAAACATGCCCTATGAAGAGTGGTTTAGGGAGCTAGGTATGTTTAGCCCGATGGAAAGAATGTTAAGATGTGACACGATAGCTGTGTTTAAACATTTGGAGGGATGTCATGTTGAAGATGGAGCAAGCTTGTTTTCTGCTGCTCCAGGGATTAGGACATGGAACAATGAATCCAAACTACAGGAAAAGAGATTTCACCTAAACATCAGGAAAAACTTCCTGATGGTAAGAGCTTTGACAGTGGAATACACTGCCTCAGAGTGTGGTGGAGTCACCTTCTTTGAAGGCTTTTAAACAGAGGCTGGATGGCCATTTCCTGGGATTGCTTTGAGTGCATGTTTCTGCATGGTAGAATGGGGTTGAACTCAATGGCCTTTGTGGTCTCTTCCAACTCTGATTCTACAACAACCCAAATCTACCTTTGACTCACTGTTGACTTGTTGAATTCCAAACCCACGGCCATTCTGAAAAGCATCTGGGTGTGTTTCTGTAGCCAGATGCAGCCCAATGACATCATCTGATGAGATTTCCAAAGAATCCCAGAAGGTCTCAGTAGATGATGTAATAATTTGTCTTGCTATGGAGACACAACCGCATGCTTCTTCAGTCTCCTCCCTGCCCTTTCCAGCAGCCAGGGAGCTGTAGTAGCTAAGCAGGTGAGTCTGAGGAGGAGAATGAGAGGAAAGAGAGCACAGTTCTGCATTTAGAACTATTACACTACATTCAGGACCTCAGATTTTTGTGCAACAGATTGGTTTCGAAAGTGGCGAAAGAGCATTTCTCCACTTCCAGATGGAACATCTACAAGGACGAATGGGATGTTTCTGATCTCTATGCTACTTTACACATTCTCTCTCCCAAACAACTCCTGTGATAACTTGGCGATCCCCACAGCATCTGAACATGGAAACACAAAATTGCATAATTGTTATTCTGTTCCAACCTAACTCTTCCAAGGCCACACTACAAACCCCACCATCCTCAGCCAATGCTTGCTGGGAACAATGGGTGTTTTAGCCCAAGATACAAGAAGGCAGGTGAAGAAGACTGATCTCTATTGCAAACATTAGACAAATTCCATTTCAAGAAAAGGAGCGTTCTGGTAAGATAGGGCACATCCAGACGGATAGAAAAGTCCCAGATTCTATTTCCGTTCTTTCTTGATTTTTTATCTAGGTTAAAACAAACCGACCTGGGGAGCAGGTATAAAAAGTGTCCAACCATATCAAGAGTTACCAGAAAATATTCTGAGATAAGCAAAGCTTACCGGGATCTCCCAAATAAAAACTGGAAAGAACAGGAATTAAACTTGGGATTTTCTGGTCCTTTTAATCAGTCTGGACGTGTCCAGAAACTGATAGGTGATATTCTGCAGATAAGCCACAAGAGTTTTAGGATGCGGAGGAGACGATATCCAATGTGGTTGGACAGCACCCAAGAATCTGTCACCCAGGAAGGCAAATGAAGCATCTGGCTAACAGACCAACTACAACAATCCTTGGAAAGGATGCCAGCATTCCCTAAGGAAGGATGAACCACCCCACCCAGTGAGGAACACAGAAAGCAATCATGAGGTCAGTCTCTGTCCAAGAGGAAGGGTGGACTATACGGCCAGACTCGGGTGGTGTCCTCTCAAACATGGGCAACACCCAGCCCTTGGGGCCAACCATGAGAACCAAGATAACTAGAAGCACAATTAATTCTATGACATAATCAGTAGAGGCTCAGAGCCACACAGGCCACTAAATCTAAGTACTCAGCTACTGGAACACCTGGATACACATCCTTCTACTCTTTCAGCTCGATCTGTCGGTAGAGGGGGGATATAAATAAATATTATTATTATTATTATTATTATTATTATTATTATTAATCTTTCTTTCCCTTTTTGATTTTTTTAAAAATCAAGCTTCTAGTCCTTAAGACTGTAAGGATTCTACATTCAGGTTTCACAAAAGTCTATGGTTCTAGCAACTGAAATGGTGTCAGGGAGCACCTTCCATTGCACATTGGCCACTTTTCTCTAATGGAACCACAGTGCAAATGTGACATATACCACTCACACATCGATCACACAGGGAAGCATTACCTTTTTGTGTAACCGTTTTGAGATGCGGACTGAGAACAATAAGAAAGTGTAAAGAATTAGATCATAAGCCTCTCAGTGACAGACACGACTTAACTCTGGCACGTACCTCCTTCTGAAACCTTGTAATCCCCATCACATGAGTCAGTCTCCAGGTTACACAATCCTATTGGGACCTTATAAGACTTATCAGATACTACTGTTAACAACTCATCTCCCAAGGTCTGAAGCCTAATGCATCTATCATCTAAGCTTTTGCGGTTTTGAAGATTTCCAGATGGTCGAAGATTAGAAGCTTGGCTGGGCCTCTTTTGTAATCTTAAGAATCATAAAGTCTTTTGGCAGCTGCAGTCAGAGAATAATATCTGGTCCCTAAAAGGTTAAGGCTTGGCCAGCCTCAGGCTTCCTCTGCCTTGCCTGGGGATGATAGAAGTTGCAGTCCAACCTATCTGGAGAGGGAAGGTTCCTCTGCAAAAGAAGCACCTGAGGTGGGGGGGCAGAGGTTCAAGAAACTCACAAATAATCAAATCCGTGAAAGTCAAACCTGCCGACGTGGAGGGCCAACTGTAGTAAGAATAGCCCAAAATCTTCAGATATTGCATCCCCATGGGAGACAATTGTTTGCATAATGATTTTTCATACAGGACTAGGGAAAAAATGGACCCTTAAATCATTTAAATAGGGCCTTTTGCAAGTTGCATCAATCAATTAATCCTTGCAAAGGGTACCAAGTGGCTGGTCAACTGGCTGAGCTGGGGATCGATACCTGTTCCTCTCGCCCAGAGTTGAGCCTGCTAAAATTGTGGAATTTGCACCCACAAAAAAATAGAGACTTGGGAGAGAGACCTTTAGTTATGATCACCTCAGTATAGAGTCTGCAACAGCTAGATGCAGTGGCTCTGTCTACAGGGAGAAACAATGGAGAGAGGAGAGGATAAGCTGTAAGGATAAGTCAACGCTGGCGTTCCTGCCGGCTGCCCTTCCAAGAGAGCTTAGAATCATCCGGTGCTGTGGAGGAGTCAATTCAGCTAGCCAGTTCCCAAGGGGCAAATGAGTTACGGTACTCAGAATCCAAGGAGTGTCTTCGTCTTCCCATCAGCCGTGATACAACCCATTTTCTCATCACTCAAGACCTCAGGAAACCTAAGTGCTACGGTCATTTTCAGGCAAGGGATGGGCAGCAAGTAGATTGGGATCTCCTGTAGGTCTCTGGGTGGCCTGCAGTTCAGTCAGCAAAGGAAATCTGACTTCCTATCTCTTTATTTATTCAAAAAAAATATGCATCTTGTTCTGTATCACAAGATCACAGGCAGTGCACAGATAAAATCAATTTAAATCACATGAGAAAATCTGAATTTTAAAATAATGAAAAATACTTTAAACAGCATTTTGGAGAGGAGAACTGGGACCCTTGTAGCAGAGGAACAAAAGAAAGAAGACTCAGGCTAAGAAAGGCTGCAGCAGTTGGCTTTGCCTGAATCTAGTGGGAAAAGCAAGGTTCTGCTCCTCCTCTCCTCATCCCCTCTTGAGTTAATTGAGCACAAAACTACATTTTGCCCTTTGAGCTCAGTTTGTTGCTAAATAAAGTTGGCTGAGGACAAAGGGGGAAAATGGGAGGAGGAGAGAGAAACCGGAACATTACAAAAGCAGCCAAAAAAGTGGGACAATAGATTAATGAGGCTGCCAGATTGGTACAATTGGAAGTTATGAAACAGTCTGAAAACATACTAAACAATTCAACAATTACACCATTTTACATTCATACCAGAGTTTGGAAAACTCATTAGATTCCACAGGTCTTGACAGAACAATACCTGCAAGAAAATTATTCTCTTCTGGATAATTTATATTCCAGATATGAAGATACCTGAAGGTAGCCAGAAATCCTGATTTATAATCCAGATATGAAGATCCCTTAGTATAGTCAGGAATCCTAATTTATAATCCAGATATGAAGATACTTTAGGGTAGCCACAAATCTTAATTTAGAAGCTAGATATGAAGATACCTTGGGGTAGCCAGGAACATTTCAAAAGTAACTTGATGAGGAAGACATTGTTTTTTCCTGGCGTAATAGGCAACATTCTAAGGACGTTTTCAAAGCCAAAATTTGGGTGGAATTGCAAAAGTTTTAACCCATGTTCTTATCAGTCCTGAAATATTTTTAACCCATGTTCTTCTCAGTACTGAAATATTTTTTTTCCCCCAGAATGCATTATGGAGAAGTAGAAGAATATAGCAAGAGACATACGGTAATGAGTAAAGCAATTAGTTATTAAACAGTTTAAGTGGGAATAACAAATTATGTTTATAAAAAATACTCTCCGCAACACATAACAAGAATAAAATAATGAACAAGTCACAAAAAGCAGGAAGTAGCCGAGTTATGCCATGAGTTTTTAACAGCAATATAATAAGGAACAACCAAGGAGTTACTGCAATTTTAAAAGGAATGATGATAATCTACTTTTAAAAAGCTCAAGCTCAGATGCCACAAATCTATGTCCCCCTACCTTGCTTTAAAGGAAGGAGAAGAGAGAAAGGAAAGCAAAAGCAGGAACCCATTTGGACACGAAAGTGATTTCTCCCAAGACAGAAACAGAATTCAAGCACAACTTCAAACTCATCATCTTCCTCTCATGAACATTTCCTTCCACCCCTGGACTTCCCTTTTCATAAAAACTACTGGGAAACAAAACTGATCACCTCTCCGTGACACAGGGCACTGGCCAAGCCATTTAAAACCACTGCATTATACAACAAGGTTATCGATCAGAGATGTACTCGTCACCAACAATTATAGCAATTTCATAGCACGCCAACTGCCACAACTTCATCCCTTGGAAGCTTGGGATCTGTAGCGTGATGAGGGACCTAGAATTCTCTGCTGGACATCTTATAGTCCAGTCCCCTGAAATGACATCAAAACTCTCTAGAGGTCTAAGTACCACCACAAATTATAAATTACAGGATTCACTAGGACAGAGGGGTGATATCAAACTGCTACAATTGTGTGGTGCAGATATGCTCCAGAGGTAGGAACTGTACAGCCCTCCAGGTGTTGGACTGTAACTCCCAGCAGTGTCCTGAAGTGATGAGGAAGAATTGTTCCACGTAGAAAAGAAATCTTTGTTTTTTTGCCTAAAAATCTATTTGCTACACAGAATATAAGAGGCTGCACAGGAGACCTATTTTCTATTCAGGGAGCAGGTTTTTGTACAAAAAAATGTTCTTCTAAACAGAATACAGTCAGCCTTCCACATTCACTAGGGTTTAGGGATGCAGGACTGCCACAAGAGGGGGAAAAAGATAAATATCAAAATATGTGTGTCAGTGGGTAGGAGGCCAAGACATGGTGGGGAGAGTGGGCACCCAGGATCCAAACCAGGTCAGGCAAAGGAGAGAGAGAAGAGGTGAGTGGGCATAGGCAGCCCTAAACTTCCTCTCTCACACCCATCTCCTTCCTTGGGTGTGGGGTTTGTGTTGCTGAGAAACCAGGCTGTGAACCTTCCTTAGCTGGCCAAGCAGTAGCTGGTGGAGGAGAAGGACCACCAGAAGCAAGTTTTCAAAGGGTGATTGGAGCCACCATGTGGGGTGGCATCGAGAGGGTCTGTGGTGCTGAGAAATTGGGTTGCAAGCTGTCCTTAGCTGACCAGACAGTGGCTGGTGGAAGAGGAGGACCAGGGATGGGTTTTTAAAGGGTTGCACAGCCTGACTGGAGCCACCAAGATGGAAGGTTCCTCCAGAAAGAAGCACTGGAAGGAGGCAGAGGTTGGAGAAACTCGGAAATAATCAAATCCATGAAAATTAAACCCACAAATGTGAAAGGCTGACTGCATTCACATACCTTTCAAGGCAGTGCTCTCAGCCCTCGAGATGTGGCAACCCTACCCGTACTTCAAGTGCTGAACTAAGCATCCAGTTTTGGCAACCCTACCCGTACTTCAAGTGCTGAAGTTTTGCAACATTAACAACATAATTTCGAGTTAGTAACAAAGCTTCTAGCCAGACTACTTGTTATTCACAAGATCCGTGTCTGGATCTTCCAGTTATTTCTTTGGATTAAATGAAGCCACAAAACCAACTGCTAATTTCATATGGAGATCTTCAGTCTCCCCAGAGCCTTTTTACCATCCATGCTCAGAAGAAACAATAGTTAGAACATGAATTGTTTAGACCTGGAATGGGGAAAACTCCATTCCAGACCCCTTTTCTGGCCTCTCAAATTCCCCCAGCCTCCAAGACCTCAAAATGAATTGTAAATTTTCTGCTTCAGTAAAAAAAAAATCCCCTTAAACAATGTTGGGAGTAATGTTAGCTGTCAACCCACGAGCACCACCATAAGGTATTTAAATCAGTCAAAACTGACTGGAAATCAGCTCATAAACCCAGAAGTGTGAACCAGAAACAGACTTCCAGTCACTCTTGGGGTACATTTATTGCTGAAAATACCCAAGTATTGTAGTAGGTCACAGCATCATGTGCCCACCATAAGACAACAGCACACGGTAGAGCTGGATTTACTGTTAGATCTCTGGGTGATCTACAGCAGATCACCAAGGAATTCCCCCCCCCATCATCAACAGCAAAATGAACAGTTTCCCATAAATACAGATATTTATATTGCTGATCCAAAGAGATTTTGGGTAACCAGGAATGGATTTTTCATAGAGAAGAACTGTGAACTCCATTCAGTTCAATCCTCAGAACAAACTTCTGCGCTGAGAATATCATAATTCTAAGTACCTGTCTCAGGTACCGGGATCCATCTGGTGGATCTCAGGGTTCTAGTGGGAAAATAAAAGTTTAATCCTGCACCACTTCAAGTTTACTCATCCCTCAATTTGGGCCTGGCTTCACTGTATAATTGGCATTGCAAAAGCTCACGGAGGCGAGGTGCTCACGTGGAATGAAAAATACAATCTACTTTTATAGCACCAACCCTACTATTTAGGGAGGTGACACCCTTTATTTGCAAACTTTGAGATGAGCCAGTGAATTAACCTGTTTATTTTTAACTAACCTGTTTGTTTTTAAACCCTATGGACTGCCACAAAATGGCTGGGACTGTTGCTTAAAATAACTTTTCACAGAATCTACCAGGATGATGGAGCCAGTGTGGAGCAGTGGTTTGAGTTTGGGATTAGGATTCCTGGAGACCAGAGTTCAAATTGCTGCTCAGTCATAGAAACCCTCTGGGTGAACTTGGGCATGTCACACTCTCTCAAGCTAAAAGGAAAGCATTGGCAAACCCCCCTCTGACTAAATCTTGCTAAGAAAACCCAAGTATAAGTTTTCCCAAAGTCAGAATCAACTTGAGAATACATAAAAAACTGAAATGATACTCAGTAACTGGCAGCGCTCAGAAATTACAGCTCTCAAAATCCCCATCTGGCAAAATGGGATTCTCAGGACTGCAATCCAAAAATCCCTTTCCCAGGTTCTGAAATACGTAAGCTAAATGGAAGTATTAACTGGTTTCTTGAGAAACTCGCTATCACACCCAGTGTTCCACCAATCTGCAGATGCTACAGTACTGCAACTCCCATCATCCCACACCACTGGAAAGACTGTCAGGGCTGATGGAACTGTAGTCCAACACCACCTGGAGGGTTGTGAGTTGCCACCACTGTAGGAAATTAAAGGAAGGATAAATAATGAGGAACCCTCCCTATACTAAGATGACAAAATGGATCCATGGAATAAAAAAAATTAAGTTCATCAATGTTTTCTTTTCCAAGCTACATCAGCTTCTTCATTTTGAACCTGCCAACTACTTTTGTGCCAATCCACCCAGTGATAAGTTAGAAATTTTACACTGCAGAGAAAAAACAGAGAGCTCAAGAAGTGAGTCAAGCTACATACAGTTCTCACTTGAACTTGGAAAAGTTACTTTTTGGACTAAAATCCCCAGCTTATATAAGCACTGGGGGAGTTTAGGTACTATAGTTCCGTCAGGTCAGCTTTGTTTTCCATGCCATCCTAATGACATACAGTGCTTGAAAGTTTGCTTTCATATAATGCCTTGTAACTCACCATGTGCTATCATAGCAGGCTATTTGCTCTTTTCTGCCATTTAATATATGTAAAGCTTTGCCTCTCAATGACATGGAAGAGGGACTGAAGGGGGTGATAGAAACTGAATGATAAAATCGGTGTCTTGGGAATGAGGGTATATTGATATAACAAACCTTGACAAGGAAGAGAATAAAGGCGAGCGCAAGGTCAGGACATCGGCAGATGGGAGGCCAGCCTGGGAAAAAGAGTTGTTTTAATTAGCTGGCAAATAAGGCCTTTGTGCACAGAAATTTATAATGTTATTGCTTTAAGGCACTGTAATTCCAATAGAGCTTTTACTCTTGGTGATAGCAACTGTTACTCCACTGTTTCTCGAATAAAGCTTTGCAAACATCTAAGCCTGTTTGCTAGGACTGGAGTTATCCTGTATGTGACAAGTTCAAAATAAGAACTTCTCTAAAATCAACTCCCTACAAGGGAACACTGCATTCTAATCTGTTTTTAGATTCCATTTAGCCATCTGGCAATGGAAAGATCTTTGCTTTGCTACTCACCAACCACTGTGGGACTTGCAAGAACAACTCTATCGAATAAAAAATATTCCTAGAAAACTTAATAATTATGGAACCCTTGGGAGTGCTTAACACATTTTAAGCCTTATGCAAGAGTCAAAGTGGTACAGCATCTATTCTGCAGGGCTTTTATTAAAGAGATCCAAGTTTGAACTCATTCTTGGTCACTAAGAATGCAGAATGACTCTGGGCCAGCCATTCTCTCAGCCTTTCCTACCTCACAGGGTTGTTGCAAGGACGAACAGAGCAGCAGACTGTATTTACTGTTCTGTACTCTTGGCAGCAGGCTTAGATTTTTTTTTAAGGTCATAAATAGAAGTCTGTCCTTATCTTTACATCAATTAAATACTGCAGCGTTAATGTTATGACCCTATTGTATATAAGAAAATAGACCTACTGAATCAGTGAAATCACAAGGGGGCAGCAGAAGGGGAAAAAATGAGGGCACCGTTCGCCACAAATAAGAATTCTGCCTTCCCCAGTGAAATCTTCCTTCAGTCCCTAAAAAAGCGCTAGCGTTGCAAGAACTTAAGACTCCAGTTGAGCATTTAGAAATACAGTTTATGCATTTAAATAAAAGGGGCAGAAGTTACCAGACAAATGCAGACACAGCAAACATAAAGGGTTGTACTTGCGAATGATTTTCAGTTTCTCACTCTTTGCAACAGCCCTATGAAGTAAGTCAGATCAGGAGCGCAAGGCTGGCTGAAAGTCAGCTAGTGGGTTGCAAGGTTCAGAAAGAGAACTTGGATCCCTGAGTCCCAGTTCAACACGCAAATCACTTCATCACACAAGTAAGAACACGCTTGCGAGCTTCACACAAATGCATTTGACCTGTGGTCTCTTCGGTCTTTGGTCCATATTTTGAGTTAGGACAGCTATATTGTTCACGCAATTTATTCAGATTAGAGAATTATTCCCAGGTGAACATCAACAGATTTGTGCTCTTTCCTCTCCCCACATTAAACTATAATAATGCTTCCTTAGGCATAAGAATCCACAGAATTTCAGAAAAGCGACCTTATCTCTGTCCTTAGTAGACCCACATTTTTTTCTCAGCACAATCCTATGTGTGCCTGCTCAGATGGCAGATCCACCTAACTCAATGGGACATGGTGCAGTGATTTGAGCATCAGACTCCAATTCTGGAGAGCAAGATTGAAATCCCCACTCAGCCATAGACATTCACTGGGTAACCTTGAGCAAATCACATTCTCTCAGCCTCAGAGGACCTCTGCCCCCCCCGAACAAATTGTGCCAAGAAAACCCCATGATAGTTTCATCTTAGGGTCACTATACGTCAGAAATCTTTTGAGAACACAACAACACACACACAGGACTGCAGACTTTGTCAGAGATGTCATCCTGTTTAGCTTGAATGAAGATTTCTAGCACTTTGGATAAGTTCTCTTGCAGTAAGTCTTTTGTGTTGGTCTAAAGAGAGGTGCCCCCCCCAGAAGGCTTATGGGACCCAGGGAGTCAAATGAGATATTGGGAGTCCTGCCAGTCCCTCCTCTCTAAGGACCTATGCCTGGGGAGGAGCACACTCTAGTGACCCCAGGGTCAAAACAGTTTCCAACATTACACAGAGGAACTACAGAAGAAGTGTCTGGTTTTGTGTTTCCTTGTTTCTCACTCTAAAAGCCAGGAAAGAGGGACGCCAGGGCAAGGATCCATAAGGAAAGCCAACAAAATTCAGCCCAATTTTTCTTCGGCCAACTCGGGCTGAGTGGCAGCCAATGGCCCATGGAGAAGGGAGATGGCGCAACCCAAGGGAGGCCAAAGTCAACAGTAGATAATCAATAGTAGGTATAGGATAAATACTCCAGGTTTCATTCCCCCTATTGTCCTTCTCACCTTTTCCTCCTTGCAAGGAGACTACAGCAATCTCATTTATCATGTAATCTTCTTTTACAATGCCCTTTTCACCCAAAAGGAGGAACACATGGCTGTAGTCAAGGACAATGAAACGCTAGGAATAGACATAAGATGAAATCCGCCCAGTCACTGTCCACCTCAGGTACAGCTCAGCAGCTTAATTTGGCAAAAATCAACTCCACCCTGCACGAAAATGAGTGAGATGCTCCATCAGCCGGAGGTCCAAAGGAAGACCGTTCCACAGATGCAGAGCTACATTGTGAAAGGCTTGCAGCCTTGATAGACTGCATCAGTGGCACAGACAATGATCCTTTGCATACGGACCTTAGATTTCTAGATGGGATAGGGTAGCCAAACTGCATGCAAGGTTGGAGATGAGAATGCTAGTGCAATACCTAACCGAACTGAAAAACGCTCTCTCCTGTGTTGGTAGAGCACACCTTAGCACAGCTGGCCCTCCACATTTGCAGATTTCACTTTCACAGACTTGATTATTTGAGTTTCTCCAACTCCTACCCCTCCGCCTCCACTTCTTTCCCAGGGAGACCTTCCCTCTTGACCATTCTGATCAAGGCTGTGCAGCCCTTTAAAAACCTGCTTGTGGTTCTCCTCCTCCTCCTCCAGCTGCTACCTGGCCAGTTAAGGACTTTTCCATTCATTTCAATAATTTATTACGGCCACAGACCAAGATATCCAGCTAAAGGCAACTCACATCCCAATTTCTCAGCACCATAAATTCTCCCCGATCCCCCCCCACACATCCAAGGAAGGAGAGAACAAAAGAGAGAAAATGTATAGGGTCATCACACTGACCCCCTTTTCCCTCCTTTCCCTGACCTGGTTTGGACTATGGATGCACACTCTTCCCACCATGCCCTGCCCCTCACACAGACGCTTCCACATTTTGTGGTTTTCCACTTTTGTGAGCCTCCCGTGACCCTAACCGTAGTGAATCTGGAGGGCTGGCTGCAGTTCATTCCCCACTATGGGAGAGGAAACTGTAATATCTATGCAACTACTTTTCCACCCGCCAGGGAGGCCGAGGGGCATTGCCCTGTTTGCCCAAATGCGCCAGCTCTAATTCCCCCATGGTATTTACACCTGGTCGAAGGTTATGCCCTGAAACATTGGGAGGACATCAAGTATCTACTGTTAGGTCACAGTTAGTGTTGTCAGAGTGAAAACTGGGGAGGGCTCCTGTACCTTTAACGAGAGTGGAAAAGAGGGGGTTTCAGCAAGTGTTGCGTGCATTGCACACTCTTCTACACAACCGCTGAAAGTGCAGGAGTTTCCTGAAGGTTTTCATCTGGCAACTATAGTCATAGCACAGGAGCTATCTTAGGAAAAAGTTGGCAACCATAGCCAGGATTTCCGCGGGTGATGCTCTATTGATTTATGCGTTCCTTGGCTTTTTTCCACCCAGATTTGTTTTATGCACGCGTGTATGTGCATGCCCCCGTCGATTTGTGGCGACCCCATGCATTTCTCAGGGTTTTCTTAAAGGAGGAACCCCTTTACCGTTGCCTTCCTCCGAAATACAACCTCCACGACCTGGTAAGCCTTGGCGGTCTCCCTTCCAAGTCCTAACCAAGCCTGACCCCGCTCACCTTCCGAGATCAGAAAAAAAGGGGCTGGCGCAGCGCCTGAACCTATTTTAAGCCCAGCAGCAAATATGATCCGAAGCGAACTTCCCCTCCTCCCCCTGCAGTGGGCCGAGACAGAAAGCTCTGCGAAGCCTGCCGTGCCCTGAAAAGGACGTCGCCTCCTGCTCCCTCTCCCCCCACCCGGCTCTGGGTTCCAATCCTGCCTTACCTCGCGGGGGCGAGAGGATTCGGGGGCTCGCCATCCGAGCCCAGGACAACGAGGCTACTGCGGAGGAAAGGAGAAGCAGCTGGCCGGCCCACAGCCAGACTGCTCGCCGCCTCGCCTCCCCGGCCATCGCTTTCTCCTTCTCCTCCGCTGTCGCTTCCCTTTAGACTCAAACTCGCCGCGATCTTCTTTCGCACTGGCTTCAAGGTCAGCCTCCGCGCTGGAGAAGCAGGCTGAGAATATATGAATGGGAAGGGGGCGGGGCTCTTAAGGGAACAGGTGGGCGGGGCTTTAAAAAGCCACGCCCCCTACCCAGCTGGGTGTTTGCGCAAGTGGTACCGATGCCCTCCTGGGGCAGGTGATTCAGACTTTCTGCGCTCCAGCCCTTTCCCCCAGGGAAGCTGCATTGAAACAAACACACTTGGGCTACGTTTCCGCACTGGACTGTTATGGCGCTATGATTCCACTTTCCATATCCTCCAAGGACCCTCCCTAAACTGCAAACCCCAGGATTCCCTAGGGCCGTTTCTGCACGGGAGTGTTATAGCGCTATGATTCCACTTGCAACATCCTATGGAATCCTGGGGTTTGCAGTTTCGGGAGGGGCCGCAAACCCCAGGATTCCATAGGATGCTGCAAGTGGAATCATAGCGCTATAATAGTCTAGTGTGGAAATGGCCTAGGTTGTTGAAAGCGGAATAATAGCACTAGAAGAGTCCAGTGCAGAAATGGCCAATTTAAAAATTGCACAACGTCCCTGCGGAGTAGGCCAGGCTGGTAACCTCACCATCCTCAACTTTTTTTTTATTATTTTATTTTATTTATTTGTATCCTCGCCTCTCCATATGGATCGAGGCGGCGAACAACTTACAAATAGCATGTATTTCGAAACATTTCTATACATGCCCCCAACAAGCTGGGTACTCATTTTACCGACCTGCAAAAGGATGGAAGGCAGAGTCAACCCTGGAGCCCGGCAGGATGGAACTCACAACCTTGGCTTCGGGAGGGGGAATGTGAACCTAGGGCTATCTGGTTGGCTTATTTATTTATTTATTACATTTGTAGGATGCCTTTCTCCTGGCATGTGACCCAAGGCGGCCGCCAACGATAAATAAACACGTTAAAAACAGTTAAAAACATGAACAGGATAGAAAAATTGTAAAAACTCTGACCAGCTAAGACTGTTCACACACACACACACACACACACAAATCTATAGTCAGAAATGGGGTGACTTGGGGGCCTTCTTTTGAACTGCAGCTCCCAGAATCCTGGACCACACTGGCCGTTCCGGGTGGGGCTTCTGGGAGTAGATGTCCTAAAACCTGGGCAGGACCAAAGGTTCCCCATCTCTGATCTATAACGTAAACCGCCATCAGGTGCTTATTGTACACTTTATTGGGGTAACTGTTACAACAACCTTGCAAGGTAGATCACTGCTAGCTTCATACTGTGGATTGGGGTGGCTGAAGGAAAATTATTGACCCAGTTACTAGAGAGGCTAAAGGAGAGACAGGTAAATCTCAGTCTTGCCACCAAAATGAATGGATGAATGAATGAATAAATAAATCCTAGGTCCAAGTCTTCCAGCTCAATAGAGGCCACACTGTATACAAACTAATAGCTTTCAAAAGTCCAAACTCAGCATAAAAGCTCAGAACCATTTTTTTTCAGAGTGGTTGATTACTTGTTAAAATCTTGGTGCTGGTGGTGTTCAAGCACCTGGTTGAGTTAACTTGTCTGCTTTTTCTTTTTCCATTATTTCCTGTAACTTATTTTTTTAAAAAAAACTTTGGAAAAGTTGTGTCATTTTGTCCCTTTAAAGCACCTAAAACAGGTTGGTTGTTATACCCCCAGAGTGCCTTATTCCCAGGGAGTGTTTCTTTTAAAATGTAACTTCGGCATGCCTTTATTATGAAAATAATCACCTCCAAAGAAACCTAATTTAGAAGTAATTACATTGTTTGCAGGTTGTTACTCCGAGCTCAGCCTAGGAATCAACCATTAACTCTTTATTGCAACACGAGAAAAATGGTTAAGGTTGTCAGAAGAGCAATTCACAATTAAGTGTTCTGTTTTTTTAAATATGTGTTTTAAGTGTTTTATTTGTTGAAGACGTGTTTTGGATGATGTCTGTTTCTTATATATTTAATAAAATTGAATTCCAAAAAAGAAATAGAGAGAGAGGCCATTTCCGCACTAGCCTGTTATAGTGGGATGATTCCACTTTCAACATGGAATCCTGGGGTTTGCAGTTTCGGGAGGGGCCTGCCGGCCCCTCCCGAAACTGCAAACCCCAGGATTCCAGAGGATGTTGAAAGTGGAATCATCCCACTATAACAGGCTAGTGCGGAAATGGCCAGAGAGAAAGAAAGAAAGAAAGAAAGAAAGAAAGAAAGAAAGAAAAAAGAAAAGTAAGTAGGTAGATAGGTGGTGGGGCTTCCTCTACAGCTATCCATATTGGGATAGTGTATAATACAAGGGTGTAGTTGATAAGGGGCAGGAATACATTTTTCTTCCCTCCCCAAATTTCTAGCATTGCAGGAAATTAAAACCATCTGTGGAGCATTCAGAAATACAGTCGAAGTATCCAAAGCAAAGTGGGCAGGTAAAGTGACCAAAGGGAACCACCAAACCAAATGCAAACCAACCACCAAACATGAAAATTCTAGATTATCATCACTATTTCACTCTGTGCAATGCAATTATTTTGAGGACTGAAGGAAATTTTGCATGAAGGGGGAAAAATTCTTATCAGGGAAGTAATGCCTTCATTTTGCATTCCGCACACCCTCTGTTTTTGCAACTGTTCTATAATATTTGTGATTTCCCACGATGCAATAATCCATGGCTACAGTTACTAGGAATTCTAGTAGGATTATTTGGTTGGCTCTGTAATGACAGAACAATATATATTTTTTCTTCCATGGCAGTTTGACATGGGGGTGGGGGCAGAATCAAAGCCCCTTCGTATTACAGGAAGTTAGTGGTTAGTGTTTTCGTTAGCGCTCCGTGTTTTAAGCATTGCGTTTTACTTTCCGTCGAATTTTAGCTTATTTTTTTCCTTTCCTTTCTTCCGTCTCTTTTCCTGAACATACATTACTTGACTGTGAATTAGATGGTTTGCGTTAAAATTAATAATTGGTTTTTTTTAAAAAGGAGAGGAAAGAATTTTTGTGGTTTTCTTGCACAGCAAGCCTGTGACGAAGATGACATTTTACAGGTGTTAAGCAGGGGCTCTGAAGGAACAAAATGTCATCAAACCACATACAGGTGAAATATAGGGCTGAGTTCCTGTCCGTTTAACGTCATGACAAGCAACGCCTATTGAAATGCTTTCTGATAGACCTCCAAATCCTCTCTTGCCTCTTGGAAGCTAAGCAGGGTCAGCCTTGGTTAGTACTTAAGGCCATTTCCGCACGAGACTGTTATAGTGCTATGATTCCACATTCAACATCCTATGGAATCCTGGGGTTTGCAGTTAAGGGAGGGGCTGGCTGACCCCTCCCTAAACTGCAAACCCCAGGATTCCATAGGACGTTGAAAGTGGAATCATAGCACTATAACAGTCTCATGTGGAAATGGCCTTAGATGGAAGACTGCCAATGAATCCCAGGGTCTGTAGGCTACATTCAAAAAGAAGGATTTGGAAAAACTACCTCTGAATATTCTTTGCCTAAGAAAACCTATGAAATTCACAGTTGCCCCCCCCCTCGCAACAATATGCCTATCCACAGCGGGCCTTTGGTATCCATAGCCTTTGGTTCCAGGACCCCCATGGATGCCAAAATTCGTAGATCTTCAAGTCCCAGTATACACAAGTGTAGCAAAATGGCATGGCTTATATAAAACAGCAAAATCAAAGTGTGCTTTTTGGACTTTTTTGGGTTGGTTGAATCCGTGGATACAGAATCCACGGATACGGAGGCCAACTGTTTGTTGTCAGAAAAGGAGACCGAGCAAAGGAGGCCAAACCAACTCAGCCAAACCATCTCCAAAGATTATCTGACTCTTATTTCCCTGCTCTGTGGCTTTTCTTCTGATTCTGGGAGTGCACTACAGCAGGATTCCAATTACTCAAAAATATCACATTTCCAGCAGAGAAATTGAGTGAGCTTGACCCTGACTCTTCAAATTCTTTTAAAGGAGAAAGCGATCAAGAGGAATGAAGCTGATAAAATAAAGAGGAATCTATGCCTTCGGTTGCAAATGGAAAAGAATTAAAGAAAGGCTCTCAGGCTTTGGGCAGAGCAGGAAGCCTTAATTGCAAGGCAGTGGTGAGGATGCCTTTATGAACTCAATGCATACATCATTGTCTTGCAATCCTAATAGACCTTGAAATTCTTACTATTGATTTTGATCTGTAGGGTGACTAAGAGGATATCCTTATTTAACTTCAAGCATACAGTAACTATGTGTGAATGTGGTAAGAAACCATTATGAGTCACCCCAGGGGCTTTCAGGTAACTCGAATAAGAAATTTGCAATTCCATTTCCTTGAATCTTAAGACTTCTGCAGGAAACTGGCTGCAGTTACCTCTTGCAAATCATTGAATATTTTTCTTTTACTCTCTTGGGGGAAAAGCTTATAGAAATGTATAACAACATTTTTTTTTTTTTTGCTGACTGCATCATGGGCTTTTTTTTTAATGGCCAAATAAGTGACTGTCCCCATTTTGAAGAGGAAGAGGATGCTGGGATCATAGGGCAAAATATGACATGGGGACAGATGGCTGGCCCATCCCTAAGATGAATGTGTCAGTGGGCATCGGATATTCAGGAGATGATGGCGAAATCACACAAGGGTGAGTGCCATAACTTTTTATTCTGTGTTTGTACAGCTGACAGTGCCTAAGTCTCTAGCAGGAAATGTATTGTCCATGTTCGTCTCTCTGTCATGCACTCTGTGACCTGCTACTGAATGATGGGTACCTGTTATGATTAATGGAAGGGTGGGCCATAGTCAGTTTCTAAGAACACCGCAATGAACATGACATTGGGTGTGAATCCAGAGGGGCAGAACACAGACCTCCTGGCGGGAGGCAGGAACTGACCTCTTATTTCTCAAACCGCTCCCAGAGCTTCCCATGCAATGACAAAATGGTTGACCAGAAACAGTCCTGTTTACTTGGTTCTTTTCCTGAAATCTGATGAAATATTTCGGGAACACCTTCCTGTTTGAGCGAAAGTGACTGGGACCAACACTTCCGTTAAATACGCCATAGAATATGGATTGCAACCTGGTGGCATCTCCATCTTTTGGATGCTATAAAGCCCCCAGGTAGCATGAGTCATGATCAGCAACCACACAGTTTATAGTGCAAAAGACAGAATTTGGGGGTGTTATTTTCCTCAACTACAGACCCCCATAATTCTGCAACCTAGCGAGGGCTTCTGGGAGTTATAGTCCCATAAAGTAACATCTCCAAGCCCTGTCAAAACATTTCAGGGTGCTAGTTTGTCCATCCTATACAGCAGGGCTTTCCAAATGGTGTGCCGTGACACATTAGTGTGTGGCCTGAAGTGTGTCGGTGTGTCGCCTACAATCTTGGAAATGTTTTATTTATAAATCATATATTTTTATAAATATATGAAAGGTTTTCATGAGATATGTTGTGTCCCCATACATTTTGTAATTACAATTTATGTATGTGCCCGTATCTCTTATAATGGGGTTATTTAACCTCCGGTTTGCTAGTAAAACTGAATTATAGTGTCGCGAAATGATGCATGTCTAAAAAAGTGTGTCACCAACATGAAAAGTTTGGAAAGCTCTGCTATAGAGAGTAAGATATCACCAAGCAAGGGGAGTGCCCCCTGACATGATCTGTGTGTGTCTGTTCCTTTTGAGTTCTTATAAAATCACCCACAGGAGAACAAGTATGATGTAGTGGATTGAATGTTGGAGTAAGATCTCCGGAGACCAGGGTTTGAATCCTCCAGCTGTAGAAACCCACTGGGTGACTTCCTCCAAATCATGGTCTCTTAGACTTAGGGCCTTTCCGCACTACACTGTTATCATAAAATCATAGAATAATAGAGTTGGAAGAGACCATAGGGGCCATCCAGTCCAACCCCCTGCCATGCAGGAAAAAGTGTTATTATTCCACTTTCAACATCCTCTGGAATCCTGGGATTTGCAGTTTAAGGAGGGGCCTTTGAGGCCCCATCCTAAATTGCAAACCCTAGGATTCCATAGGATATGGAAAGTGGAATCATAGCACTATAACAGTCTAGTGCAGAAATGGCCTAGGACTCTGAGAGCCCAGAATTTGAATCCATACTCAACCATAGAAACACACTGGGTCTCACACTCTTAGCCTCAGGAGAAGGCAATGACAAACCCCTTCTGAATAAATCTTGCTAAGGAAACCCTAGGAGAGGTCACCATATTCCCAAGGTGACACAATGACACATAAAAAGATCAAGGAAATCTTCCACATCTTAAATGAAAAAGAACGAAAAGACCTTATGGCAGAAACACATGAAATCCTATGTGACCCAGATATTCCCAATTAAGTTGGCATGCTTAGATTATAAAAACTATCCAAATTTTTTTCAATGCCCCTTCCTCTGAGAAATTTTCTCTTCTTTGTTTTAGAGGCCAGGTTATGCCATGGGAGAAAGTATTTCTCCTAAGGTATTATTAAGGATTCAGGAATGATTCTGGTTTTCAATGGTGCCATCAGAATAGGACTTTCCCAAGAGATGATGGAAGCTCTAGTCTAAAACTTCTGAAGGGCATCAAGCAGTTTAAGGCAATCAAGTGTTTTAAGGCAGAGATGTGGATCATAGGTAATGATGAAGCATGTTGGGAGTTGCAGTCTAACAACATCTGGGAAGACTGCACAACCCACTCCAGTTTTAAAGCTATACCTGGTCCAAATCATGAGTTTGAAAAAAGAAGTCTAAATAGCCTAGGAAAATGCTACTCAAAGCAGGCTTGACTATAGTACATGTGAAAGGGGTCTAGGAGTCTTAGTAGACCACAAGCTGCATATGAGTCAACAGTGTGATGCAGCAGCTAAAAAGCCCAATGTAATTCTAGGCTGCATATAGGAGTATGGTGTTGAGATCAAGGGAAGTAATGGAACCACTCTATTCTGCTTTAGTTAGACCTCACTTGAAATAGCGTATCCAGTTCTGGACACTGCGGTTCAAGAAGGATATTGACAAGCTGGAATGCGTCCAGAGGATGGTGATCAAAATGGTAGAAAGCCTGGAAACCATGAAGCCCTATGAGGAGTGACTTAGTGAGCTGGGTAGGTTTAGCCTGGAAAAGAGAAGGTTAAGAGGCAACATGATAGCTATGTTTAAATATTTGACGAGATGTCATATGGACGATGACAGCCAACATAGATCAGTGGTTTGAGCATTGATCTACAACCCTGGAGATCACAGTTCAATTCCTTGCTCAGCCATGGAAACCCACCGGTTGACCTTGGGTGCATCACACACTTTTAGCCCCAGAAAACCCCATGATAGGTTCCCCTTAGGGGTTGCCATAAGTTGGAAATGACTTGAACGTACCCAACAACAATGCATAGAAGATAGGGCAAGCTTGTCCAGAAACTAGGACACAGATCTGTGCCTTCAAATTACAGAAGAAGAATCGGGAGTGCTTTCATTGTGTTCTCCTGCACGGCAGGGGGTTGGACTGGAAGGCCCTTGTGGTCTTTTCCAGCTCTATGAGTTTTGCGGTCTGTCGGCATGTGCTAGCAAGTGATCTGTAGTAAGATTTCGGGAAATGATTGAATGTGTTAATAATATTATACTGGTCCCTGGTACATTAGAGCCAGTGTGGCCATTTCCGCGCTGGGCTGTTCTAGCGCTATGATTCCACTTTCAACCTTCTACGGAATCCTGGGGTTTGCAGTTTCGGGAGGGGCCGGCAAATCCTGCAAAGCCCAGGATTCCATAGGAGGTTGAAAATGGAATCATCGCGCTAGAACAGGCCTGTGACACAGGTTTTTGTGTTGAACTACAACTGTGGGAAACCAGGACTGGATTACCCACTCAGCCATGAAAATCTACTGAGTGACCTTGGGCAGGTCACATTCTCTCATCCGTAGAGGAAGGCAAACGGGAAACTTCCTTTGAATAAGTCTTGCCAAGAAAACCATACAATAGAGTTGCCATTAAGTCCACCTGAAGGCACATAACAACAAGAACTCTGGTGCATGGGAAGAGAATATTGCTTGCCCAGCACATTCAGAAGCACATCTTTTTCTCATGCCTCCCTATTAACCATAATCAGTTCTTGATAACAGGATCTGGAAAAATAAGTCTGTTGACTGAAGAATGCGCCAGGCAGGAAAACAGAGAACAAAGGGAACAAGCTACAGCTCAGTATTTCTGAACAGAGAGGAAGAGAGAATTTGGTTGGTCCCTACAAGTTCTGAGAAATGGCCTTTTGGGGCTCCCTTTTGTGGCACCGTGAGTTTGACTGCCTCTTGGAAAATTTATGTTGTTTGCGTTCAGCCTACACTCAACAATATTTCAGTGAATCAGCTAAACCAAAACTCTTCTTCTAAAGGAAGCCAAGGACCAGGGGCTCAGTCACATTACACAATCACAGTGCTATTATTCCACTTTGACTGCCACGGTTCCATCCTATGAAATCCTAGGGTTTGTGGTTTGGTGAGCTGATAGAACCACTCTGGCTCAGAATGGCACATTGGTTACTTACCACGAAGTCCAATTCTAGGTTGTTGAAAGGCTGAGAATTCTAAATGCCCAAATCTCTAAATTTCTAGTCCCTGGATTCCATTGGACAGACCCATGGCAGTTAAAGTGGAATAATAGCACTATAATCATATGGTGAGAATGGGCACAGATAAGCTCACCACTGAGAGAAACTATGAATGTGTCTAATCTACAGGGCTACAGCAGTTTGGTCCCATTTGGTTCCATCCTGCAAAATGCTGGGATTTGTAGTTTGGTTTGCGGAGGGAATTGGAGAACTCTAACGAAATATCCCAGGATTTTGTAGGACAGACCCAAAACTATCCAAGTGGGACCGAACTGCTATCACTGTACTCTAAGAGAGTGTAACAATATCTCTAGCTCAAGGAGCCTGGAATGACTGGCAAAAAAATTGTGCATGGCAAGTGCAAGACTAAAGGGGTTGTCACCTTTTTTCAGACAAGAGTGCCCTAGCAGTTGTGGATAGCAGACAGACAGCAGGAAGGAAGGTCTTCCCATTGCCTCATTACTACTTCTGGACTACATCTCCAGAAAAACCGCATGGGGTAAAGTCAGAGGAAACCCGGTATTGTCAACATAGGCAACCTAGAGTTTCAGACAGGATGTTTTCCCTGACCATATCTGGAAATCTCTCATGCTCCCCGATGCTTTCCTATCTCAAGACTAACCAGGCCTGACCTCCCCTAACTTCCGAAATCAGCAAGATTTGGTGTATTCAGGACGGTACGATGCTACTAAAACCCTCTATCTACACATGAGTAATTCAGTGTGCAATATACGCTCCAACTGTGCTGCTTTGACTGTCTGATCAATCTTCTGTCATCCCTTCTTCTTCTTTTTTTCATCTGATTTTAAAATATTCTCTGGCCTTCTCCCATTGTGTTCAGCTTACTTGCTAAGGATTAATTAGGATTGTCCCTGACAAACCAGGACATTTGGAAGGTATGAAAGTAGGGAGCAGTTTGCAGCCTTTCCCTTCCTCATGATTTGGACTTCATCTATTTCTGGGACGTCCAACACAACTGGAGGACCAAAGTTTGAGAACCACTAAAGTAGAGGGAGTTGGACTAGATGGCCTTACAGGACCCTCTCCAACTCTACAGCATAAATCCAATTACTACACCCCACTGCGAGATGCATTAAATTGTTGGGGTTTATATACGTGTTGACTTACCCTTGAAACAATGGGGTATATCACCCTACCTGCTTCTAGTGCCTGCTCCCCATTCACCATTTGATTCAATGAGTTTACTTTGGCTCAGATTCACTTGTTGGATTCAGGCTAAGGGCTCTCCAGGATTAAGTGGAAGAAGTGAAGCGCTTCATTTTGCAAACTATTGGTCCAAAGATTTTTTTTAAAAGGCAGATGTTTTTAACAAGCAGCTGATTTAGTGGGTCTACTTTAGTAGGGACTAGCAACTGCATTTAGATCTAAGACGGATTACTTGTCAGTATCACTAATAAGACATAAAAGTACTGCTGTATGTTAATCGCATGTAATTTTTGCAAGTGGGGTCAGCTGAAGGCTTAAAGGAGATTAAACAAATGTAGTAAGAGAACCCAGTTACACCTTTGAGAACAGGAGTTTGCATAGAGATAGGAAAGTCAATGGAAAACGGTCAACACAGTTAGTTAATCATTAAAGACCATGAAAAGAATGGATTTGCAGTACTGAACCTAATCAGCCACAAACTAGAAAAACCGTGGACTGAAACCAGGGATATTGTCATGGAATAATACAAAAAGACTGTATCTGTAGCCAAAACAAAAGAAAGGCCTTGATGGGTGGCTGATGTTAAGATCTGGTGAGAAACAAGCAATAAAGGTGACAGAATCCTGAATGTAACTGTTCAACAACTTCGACATAGGGACAAAGAGAGCTGTTAAATAATCTGTGCAAAGAAATTAAAAGAAGACAACAAACGATGGAAAAATAAGAGACCTCTTCCAGAACAGCCAAGAAATGAAATAGAAATTTAAACCAAGAGTAGCAATGCTGAATGATCAGGAGAGAACACACAATATGGTTAAGACAAAATAAACAAACATTAGTAATAGAAAACAGTGAGGACCTTGGATGCCTTTTGATGAAATTCAAGGAAGAAAGTGCAAAAACCAAGTTCTAGCGGAATGTTAAGAAGACCTAATAACAACAACAACCAAAGAAAATTTGTATAATTTTAAAGTTTTTGAGCACACTGCAACTACCATATAGCTTGACTTAGTTGTCAATGCAAATGGAGTCCATGGTCAAGAAATTAGAAGAAAACTAAGGCAGTGGAAGATCTCAGAAACTCCAACAGGTTCCACTTCTGGAGCCATTTTACAACCACACAACATACCTTCCAATCATCTCAGTTTTGAAGGAATGGTCCCAATTAATCCTCTGTCACCCCACTTTTTCACCTACCGCTAAAATGTTCCAGTTTTTCTCTCCTCCTCCCCCTTTGTCTTCACCTTACTTCAGTCACTGCAAACCGACTTCACAGTGCAAAGGTAGTATGCACTCAATTAACTCAGGCCATTTCCACACTAGCTTGTTATCATAGCGCTATAACAGGCTAGTGCGGAAATGGTTTCAGAGAAGAGATGACAGAAGCAAACTACTGCAGCCTCTTCTTGGCTTCTGTGTTCTTCTTCAAGGATAACTTTTGTTATCTTGACCACACTCTGATATTGTTTGGCTACACGTGTCCTGGTTTTAAACTGTGAAATTTTGAAGCGTATGTAGACAATTATAGCACCATGGCAACATTCTGTGAAATCCTGGGATTTGCAATTTAAAGAGGGGCATTTGGAATTGTTACCCAGAGAGCTCTAGTGCCTCCCCAACCTCCAAATCTTTGGATTTCATAGGACACAGCCTGGCCACTTAACATGGCACCAAAATGCTATTATCATTTAGTATGAAAGGTCTAAGAGCCAGAGTGATCTAGTGGTTTGAGTGTTGGGCTACAACCTTGGAGACCAGGCTTCAATTCCACGCTCAGCCAGGGAAAATCCACTGGGTGACCTTGGGTGCGTCACACACTCTCAGCCCCAGAAAATCCTGAGATTGCCATAAGTTGGATATGACTTGAAGGCACACAAGAACAGCAAAGAAAGGTATTTGTTGGCATTGGGAACCGGATTTTGGCTAAAAAAATGAGGCAGTGGTACGCTGTGGAGTCAAAATGTTGCCTCTATGGCAGCTTGTGGTTACTTTGGGATATCTTTTCTCCTAATGTTTTCCCATAATCTACTTCCCTGTCCTTTTATATCCATTGGTTGTGTTCCTCCTACTGTGGAATCCACCCAGCTCTGTCTTTTGCATGACCGAGTGCTTGTGAAATGTGGAGCATCTGGTCAAGCAGGTCATTCCTGAGAAACCATTTGGGGTTTTTGAGTTAAATTGTTGTAATTAGTCCAGCAGGTACAACTGGACATTTTTAACAGAAGGGTGTTGGTTGGTCATGCATTAATGACTGTTCTCTCTTTCTGCTCTTCAGGTCAGCATTCCAGAATCCATCTTCCCATCTTTTTATGTGCAGGAACTGATATCTTTAATTAAAAGTTTGGAAACACTCTGCAGTGTTATCAACTTCATAACTGGATACGTCCTGCCCAAGTCATTTCTCATAAAGACACAAGCTATGGGTTATGGGCCTGGATCGTTGTTCTATCTGCCAAAAAGCAACTCTATGTACGTAATGGAAACATACCAAATAGGATAAGCTAGACCTTTGGCAGAGGTAAGCACAGCTGAAACCGAGATGAATTTAAGCAACATTTCAGGCAGGAAAAAAGTAATCACACCCAACAGAAACTGCAGGCACATAATTTGTTTTTAAGGCTGTAAAATGCATATGTCTTTCCTTTTTATGACAGTTAAGGAGATGATCGATACAGGAGTTAAGTCCTCTCCTGGAGGCCTTTCACACAACACAATTATCGTACTGTGTTTCCATTTTAACTGCCCTATGCAATTGTGGGTTTTGTAATTTAGAGAGCAGTAAAAGTCCCAGCCAGAGAGCTGTAATGCCCCACAAAACTAAAAATCTTGTGATTCCATAGGAGGCACCCTTGGAAGTTTAAGCAGACCCAATAAATGAATATTAAGCACTTAGTACAACCAGTGTAGTATAGTGGTTGGGGCACTGAATTTTGGCCCCGGAGACCAGGGTTCGATTTCCCTTCTCAGCCAGGGAAACTCACCAGATGACCTTGGGTTTTTCCCACACTCTCAGCCCCCAGAAAACCCAGTGATAGAGTTGTCTTAGGGTTGCCATAAGTCAGAAACAATTTGAAAGCCCAGAACAACAAAACAAATACACAGGCTGGTGGTGGTGGTGGTTTTAGTTACCACACTGTCTGAATTATTATTGATTCTGCCAATTCCACTGTATGGTGAGAGAGTTTATTTTATTATGTCTTACAAATATGAGTAAGGGAAAAAATCCATGGAAACTAAAATGAGCAATCACATCATTTGGTTCACACATTAATTTCCTTCTCCTCCACCACCCCCGTCTCTCTCCTATGGTTTCCAAGCAAGCCCGTCTCCAGAGCCTCAAAGCTAAATATTTGCTCTCTAAATGAAAGCGCAGGGCAAAAATGGCACATTCATGAAATGCATGATTACATTTAATGTGACAGTTAAACAAGCAGTCATGGGTGGATGGGCCACATCAAGATTAAAAACTGTAATGTCTGGGAGAAGATTTGTTCTTGGACTCCTTTTTGTGACTTCTTTTTTCCCCTCACTTTAAAACTGAAAAGAGCAGTTAATTCATTTCTTCTTCCAAGGTCATGTTTTTAGTCAATGGTTTGCTTTTAATCACAGTTCACTTTAAACCCAGAGCATGCTCAACATGTCTTAATTTTTTCCAAAGGAATCTTTTGTGAATCCAGTGGATTCACTATCACTATCACAAGATCATCTGCATAAGCTCTCAGTTGACACTGCTGTTTTTTTTTAATCCTGCACAAATCCTGTCATCTTGATTGATATCTCTCAGTAAAGTCCCCAACGTGCTTTGGCAGGAATACTTTAATTAGGACTGTGGCCCAAAAAAAGAAAAAGGAAAAAGAGGGGAAACTTCATTTTGGAGGTTAGGAAAATTACTGCAACTCCCAGAACTCTGCCTCAGCTAGTGTGGCCACATGTCTGGTTTGGGAAACACCGCTCTAAGGGGTGAAACTGGAACCTTTCGCCAGAGCTTGGAGAAGTGACTTTTGGGGGGATTCCAGTCTGCAGAATCCCCCAGCTTGTGTAGCCACTGGCCAGAAGTTTGTGGGAGCTGGGAGTCCAAAAATGTTTTTTTCTTTTCCAAAATCTGGCTTCCTGCATAGCCATTCTGAACCTGTATGGAAATTCTATGCAGCTGCTTGAAAAAAGGGAAAAGAACGGAGGGGAGGGAATCCACATTCGTTTTGTGTAACCATGCCTTTTAACTTAATGCAGTCTTCTAAATGGACCCAGTTAATCAAGTTACTGGCCTTGGTAACATCTTCATTAGCCTCCTGGGGCCAAGCAAGGGGAGTTCTCTCTTTCTTGGAGCAATGTACAGTCAGCTCTCCACACTTGTGGGTTTCACTTTCATAAATTTGATCATTTGAGAGTTTCTCTAATCCCTGACCCCCCAACCACCTCAAGTGATTCTTTTCAGGGGAACCTTCCCTCTCCGTTGCTCTGATCAGGCTACACAGCCCTTTTTGGTTCTTCTCCTCCTCCACCAGCAGCAGTGGCCTGGCCAGCTAAGGACAGCTTGCAGCCCAATTTCTCAGCACCACAAACCCTCTCCTGATGCCCCCACACACACACAAATAAGGAAGGAGATGGGCAAGAGAGAGGAAGTAAAGGGCCACCATGCCAACTCACACCCTTCCATTCCCCTGACCTGGTTTGCACCCTGGATGCTCCCTTCCTACAGACATGCACATACGCACACATTTTGATATTTGCAGTTTTCCCACATTTGCTGGGTCCTGTGTCCCTAACTCTAGTGAACGTGGAGGGCCAACTGTACTGCATTTCCATGCTGGGCAAAGGCAAGGTTCCTCATCTGGAGTCTAGCTCAACTTCATTCAGTGTTGTAGCAGAATTGGGGCTCACCAGGTCATAGTGCCAGACCTGGAATCGGCAGGGACACTTGACGCCATCTGCCACCCTCCTCAGATTTTCTGGCTCCTACTAAGCCAGACAGCATGACACACAGGTCACGTCTGGGCTGTGGATCCCCCACTTTTGCAGCCCCCGAAGCCCTCCATCAGTCCCCCAAATCCCCCCAAATCCTCCACACATTTTAAGTTTCAGCATGGTTTTCAAACAATTTCATCCCAAATTAGGCAGAGAACCCTCCAAACATGTGAATATCCTTGCGCACGCATCACAAAATCCTGTAGCACTCCCTCCGTACCACCATTTTCGACTAGAGTCCCTTACAGGTGGAATTGCAGCTGGGCTCTTAGAAGTGGAAGCACCTTTCATTTTAATAATGCTTTGAAGCTAATTTCTGTTTCAAAATTTTTTCTTCAAGGTAGGTCCTTGAGCTGCTTGACCGATTTATTCCAGAGGATGAGAGAAACCAGGGCCACCCAAGGGTGCCATGAAACTGACTGGCAATTCTTGGTTCCCAAACTCTGCTCCAGCATTTTATATTTTCACAAGCAAAAACCTAGGGCAATAAACATACCACAGGGTTAGAAGAAAGAATTATGATTTGGGTGGGGAGAAATGTGTATGTTGTTACCTGAGCAGCAGAAAGGTAGTTAAGAGTCATACATCAAATAGATGGCAAGATGCAGCAGAGCTTCCAAAATTAAGCCACGGTGGATCAGAGTGCAGGCTTTAGGTTATGTGGCTTCTGTCTACTGAAGGACTACTGAAGAAAGTCAAGACAGAAAGTGCAATGGCAGGTTTACTGCTGAACATGAAGAAAATGAAAATAATGACCACAAGTGATTTGCATAACTTTATGTACAGCGAAGACTGAAAGACTTCCTATGCTATCATTAATCAATGCAGTCAAGAAATCTGAAGACTAGGACTTGGAAGGGCAGCGATGAAGGAGCTAGACAAAATCTTGAATTGTAAAGAAAAATGATTGCAAACCAAGGTCAGGATTGTTCATATGCATTTCCAGTTTTTATATATGGTTGGGAAAGGTGCACAGTGAAAAGCGCTGATAGGGGGAGAATCAACTGATTTGAAATATGGGCCTGGAAGAGAGTTGTCAAGATACCAACGACTGCTAAAAAGACAAATGTCTTGGGCCATTTCCGCACAACACTCTTATAGCATGATGATTCCACTTTCAACTTCCTATGGAATCCTGCGGTTTGCAGTTTTGGGAGGAGCCGGCTGGCCCCTCCCAGAACTGCAAACCCCAGGATTCCATAGGAGGTTGAATGTGGAATCATCATGCTATAAGAGTGTCGTGCGGAAATGTTCTTGATTTGCAGGTGAATAGACTCAATCAAAGCAGCCACAGCCCTGAGTTTGCAAGACCTGAGCAGGACCGTTGGTTATGGGATGGCTTGGACATCTCTTATTCATAAGATTGCCCTAAGTTGAAGTTGACTTCATGGCAGTTAACAAAACAAACTCCAAAAGAGGAAACCAGCCATGTTGGGTGAGGGATGCTGTGAGCTGTAGTCCCAGAAAACAGGCATGTTGGCTGAGGGATTTAAGGAGCTATAGTCCAAAATATCTGCTAGGTTGACTGCAGGATTCTGGGAGTAGTTATGCTGGCTGGAGGATTCTGGGAATTGCACTCCTGAAAAAAGTCATGTTGACTGGGATTCTGGAAGCTGCAGTCCAAAAACCCAGCCATATTGGCTGGGGGAGCTTCTGGAAGTTGTTGTCTTACACTGATGAGGAACTGTAGTATAAAACTGGCTATGCTGGTTTAATGATTTTGGGAAACATAGTCCAAAAAAAGTCATTTTCCCAAGGCAAGCAGGGAGCAGCTCAGGGACCGGTGACAGTAAGGGTTCCTTCTCTCATTTTCACAGGTTATGGAATGTTAACTCCCATAAAATCTACCAGGTGAAGCAAGAAAGGCATGTTTGCAGAAGCCTTGTTCCCATCTCTGTTAGTCAGTGTAGGGAGGCCACCCAATGCTTCTGGAACAAACCCATATGATACATGGTGGAAACTTTTAGCTGCTGAAACCATTAGGGTCGGGTGGGAGCTGTGTGTCAAATCAGAACGGAAACAAATAGCGTGGAATAATCCAGGCAGGCCTTTCTCAGCTGAAACTGAACGAGCTCTTCAGCTTTGGAGAAATACAGAAGCTCAGCGGTCAAAACATGCACTCTGCATGCAGAAGGTTCCAAGATCCATCACCTCCCTCCCACCCCCACAGTGTACTTAAGTACTTTCAGAGCTAGGACTTAATGGCCTTACATCCCCAAGATGCTATTGTGCATTTCTTCAGTAGCCTCACAATGCGGTAAACCAGTCCTGCTCCATTTCAGGAACTTGCTGCTTATTATAAGAAGCAGAACCCTGAACTCCTTCCCCTAAGTCCTACCATGATGGCCTCACGCCTAGTGCAACCCCAATGAGATACTGGTTTGGCCCAGTGGGTGGAGAAGCCCTAAAGAAGAGGTAGTATTTACAACATTCAGCTCTTCCCATTCATTAGGATGAGGGATGCAGCATCCTCACAAAGACAGAAAAAATTGCAAATATCAAAATGTGTGTGTCTGTCTGTGGGAAGGGGGCTGAGGCATGGTGTGGGGAACAGGCACTCAGAGTCCAAGCCAGGTTAGGGAAAGGAGAGAGAAGAGAGGGGGTCAGCATGCAAGCCCTATACTTCCTCTTTCTTTCCCATCTCCTTCCTTTTGTGTGATGGGGGGGCATCAGGAGAGGGTTTGTGGTGCTGAGAAATCAGGTTGCCATCTGTCCTTAGCTGGCCAGGCAGGGGCTGATGGAGGAGGAAGACCAGAGGTGGACTTTTAAAGGGCTGCACGGCCTGATCAGAGCTGCTGAGAGGGAAGGTTCCCTGGGAAAAGAGGTGCCTGAGTGTGAGGAGGAAGCGTTAAAAGAAACAAATAATCAAATCCATGAAAATCAAATTTGCAAATGTGGAGGGTTGTTTGTAGTTCAGTTCAAAACAAGGAGGCCTAGAGAGGAGATGCAGGGTTATTTATTTAAATTAAGAAATACATAAGTAAAGTGTTTTAGCATTTTGTCTTTTGTTCTAGTTTAGTTTAGCTTCGTTTTAGCTGTGCGTGTATATTGGTTTTTTTTCTTTCATTTTTCTCTTTCTTTCTATTGTGGTGAATTAGTTTGTTTGCATTAAAATTAATCGATATGAATTTGAAAATAAAGCCTCTTCCCAGCCCACAAGGGCTCCCGAGTTGGTGAACAAATACAAGCCATTAAAGCAGTACAAAGTTAAAATATTTCAAAAGCACATTGAAATACTCTTTACGTTAGGCCTTTTCCTCCTTGAATAAAGTAGCAGGATTTTTGGTTATGAATTTGGGAGGGAATAAAAGGGTAAATTCCTTATACGTGAATTCCTGTTCTGTTATTTGCACCTGTTTTATAGATTTTATTTAGGACTTCTGTGTTTGTGTCTGACGTTGAACAGCTTATATAAAAGCATCTTATAATCAAATCTGGCATCAGCATCTTACTGGATGCATGGAACTTTGCAATGTCAGACATGTATTCAGATTATGTTGTATTGCCCCTCTTTTTTTAAAAAAGTGGACTTAAACTATGATTGTGATTGCAATACGGATGAAGCCTCCTTTATCAGAAATTCTTGGAATCAGCAGTAATCTGTATCAAAGGTTTTTGTCAGATTTTGGAATACAAACCTTTTTGGAATAGCCTCGTGTCTCATTTGTTGTGTATGAGACAGCCTGGAGAGAGAGCCCGAGGATCTGTGAAACAGCAGGAATCCAAAAGTAGTGCCTGGTGCAAATCCATGCCTCCCGCCATTTCACAGATCCTCAGTCCCTCTCTTTTCCACCCACTTCTGCCTTCCAGGTGGGAGCTGCAGTACTTCTGTTGGTTCATCTCTCAGATCCAGTGACAGTAAAAAGAGAAAGATGGAAGATCTGAGAGATGAACACACAGGAGTGCTGCAGCCACCACCTCAAAGACAGAAGTGAGCGGCTGGTGGCAAAAAGTTTTGCTTTTTGGATGTTTTCAGATTTCTGGATATTTCAGATTTCTCAACCTGTATTCATTTATAAGTGGCCCTGCAAATCCAGAAAGAGGTACACCACTATCTCCAGGAGGGCTGAACAAAACTCCTATTCAAAACCTAGGCAGTCACTGCCAGTTAATATAGACCAAAGGTGGGCAGCTGAGATAGGTCTAGGGGATGTTTTTTGTTTGCTCCACTGTCCAGACTGCCAAAACAGTCATGGAAAACAGAAGTGGGTAGACACTCACTTCTCGTTCTGAAGATTCCCCCACGCTAAGAGGCATGGGGAAGTCTGTAAACTATTTAACAGGCAAACTACACTCCTGGACACTACAGAATGTCTTTTCTTCCTCATAAATAATTTTTGCCATCTCAGCCACACTCTGAAGATGCTTGGCAAACAAGTCTCTTCGTATAACTACTTCTTTCTTGAGTCTTCTTGATGCCGCAGACCCAACTGTAGGACATCATCTTTAATAAACTGCTGAGTTCAGTCTACTAACAGACTCCTTAAAAGGTTACATTTTCCCCCTACACACGCCAAGCAGCAGCAGGTGCAACTGATGTTGAGTTCTACCTGGACCAATTACCAAAAATGGCTGAAAAAGGCATGGAAGTGGCCAGATTATTATTTTTAGGTTAAATGGTGCAAGGGAACCCTGCAAGCTATTTAGAAAGTTAACTGTCTCTCCTGCTGGGCATTTTTTGCAGAAAAGGGGTGGTCTAGAAAATGTGAATTGGGTTAAGAGCCACCAAAACAGCCTTATGGGGCAGCATGCAGCCTCAGGAATGCTCCACCTTATTTGTTCCATCCTCATGCTCTTCAATTAGCCAGTTGCAATGTTTATATGCTAGTGTGTGGGTTATGCTGCCAGAGCACCCCCTGCTGTCCCAGAATATCCTACAGCTAATAGTGCATTTGACTTGCTAAGTGTAGATTCTTGCGTAGCCAAAAATAGCATCATTCAAGCCTAACAGGCAGGTAGGAAAAGCCACCCCAAGGTTTTGCAGCAGTTCAAAAATACTTAAAGGGGAAGGGATGAAAATCTATATGAAGAACCAGTGTGGTTTTAAGTATTTGATTAGGACTTTGGCAGTCCACGGTTCAAACCCCTGACTCAGCCACGGAACCCCACTTGGTGACCTTGGGCAAGTCACATTCTCTCAGCCTCAGAGGAAAGCAATGGCAACCTGCTTTGAAACAGATCTTGACAAGAAAACCCTACAGTACCATCACCATAAGTTAGAAATGAAGGCACATAACAGTTAAAACCCATACAGATAGACCTACACGAAGGCTATTACAATTCAAGGATTTTGCCAGATTAATTTAGAAGACCAAAAAAAAAATAAGAGAAAAGCCTCTTTGTTGCTGGTATTGATAAAGAGCCAGGATTTAGAAACATTTGCTAATCTATTGTATTTTCTTCTCTCCCATCTTTTTTCCTAGTCCAAAATGCATAGCAGCTGACAAAATCTAAACATTTACTGCAAGTCAACCAGAAACCTATCAGTAGGTCGTATGACACCATCTAATACTAGGTCAATATTAGTTCAACTGGATTCTGACCAGCAAAGACTTTCCAGCATGTCAGGCAGAAGAAGAAGTCTTATCATCTGACATCTGGTGGCATCAACATCAATGATGATGGAGTTGTAAGTAATTGAACCTAGCATCTGCACACAAATCTGAAGCTTTTACTGAGCTAGTTGTCTCCCCCTAATGCCTGTCCATCCAGCTTTATAGAAAAGGTACTAATAGAAGGTTAAATCAGGATCTACCAGTAGATTTCTGAGTGATCTGCAGTCAGTGTGCAAAAACTTCTGACTCTCCTTGTTGTTGAAAAGACCAACAGGGAGGGAGCCAGCCTAGTCTTCTTCAGTAAGGAGTTTTGGAGCCATGGAGAAGCCACTAAAAAATTCCTCCCATTTCCCTGAAAGTGGCAAGGTCACAGAGCGCAGGCAAACTCACAGAGGAAAATGCAGTTCTTTCTGAATCAAAGTCAGTGCGGCCAACTCTGATCTCAGCCTCATGTTAAATATCCTGGCCTTTGACCTGTATAAATGCACTAAAACTGTGGTATTTTAAAGGGGGCACATTCCTTCAAAACCGCAATCCTAGAAACAAATGAATGCATTAGTAACTGTGAAGTGGGATTCATGTTATGGTCAGGGAGAGACAGAAGGGGAATTCAGACAGAATGACTCAGTTGCATTTGCAAGCTTTGCTGTTATGTCATTGTTGTGTGCCTTCGGGTCATTTCTGATTTATGCTGACCCTATTTACAGGGTTTTCTTGGCAGAATAAGAAGGTTTTCCTTTGCAGAGGCTTAGAGAGTGTGACTTGACAAAGGTCATCCAGTGTGCTGCCATGGCTGAGGAGGGATTCGAATCCCTAATCCAAGATCACTCAAACTGCTACACCACACTGGCTCTCCCTACTGTCTAAAATATGGAACTCAAACACTTCCCATCACCCTAGATTAGGTTGTTATAAAAGAATATCAGCATGTTGTGGAGGTTTGAACATTGGACTACGACTCTGGAGATCTGGGTTCAATTCCCTGTTCAGCCATGGAAACTCATTACATGACCTTGGGCATGTCACCACCACTCTCAGCCCCCAGAAAACTCTGTGATAGGGTCACCTTAGGTCGCCATAAGTGGGAAACAACTTGAAGGCACACAATAACAGAAGAATGCTGGGGCAAAGGGCACCAGGAGTAGAATGAGATGGGGAAGGACCCATGTGAGCTTGGTTTTGCTACTACTTCCAAAAAAACTCCTGGGCTGACATCCCGTGAGTGCACCTTTTCCAGGGTCACACAGCTGCGGTGAGAGAAAGGGAAGCAAAATCTTACAGCTCCAAGCAAATGAATTCTCCAGTGCTGAGCTGCTTCAGTCGTTCCACCACACCTCACTTCGTGCACCAACAAGGGCTTTGACACTTGTTTTCAGAGGCACCCAGTTCTTCACTTCTTAGCATGTGTCATCTTGACATAGAACCCTCTTTCAAATCTGGTTGCAGCTGGTGAACGTCACGGCTTTATTGAAGAACAAAGCACACCTCCAGCCACCTGAAATGCAACGCCTATGTTTCAGGGCACTTGACGGCTGCCTGCTTCCCATCCAAGGATCACAGAGCTACATACAGCTCCCCAATTCACCAAGCTACACATCTTGAACAAAGTCTGAACAGCACCACAGAACAGAAGGGCCAGGACAGCTTTAATGAAATGGTTTGTGAGCCAAACAAACGCGACAGAACCTCAGAAAGCCACAAATTCAGTGATGTGGGGAACAAAGCATGCAAGTTCTGTAAGACAGTGAAGGAACATACATTTCTCTGCAGCTGCCTCGCACCTTATCTAGTAGGCAGTCTTTTTGGTTCAGCCTGATTAGAGATGCCGTTGTTGCTTTTTTAAACAAAATGTCATTCCAATGTTGAATGCTCCCATCCTATTGCTCTTCTCTGACTGTTCTGTCCCCATCTATTCTAGTCAGATGAGAAAAAGAAAAGATGACGAAGATTCCAGGCAACTCAACAAGTGGAGGATGGAGCACAGCACCATAGCAAGGGTCACCCAAAGACTGCTTCCATAGCGTAGGGATCAGACGTAAAGAAGGATCTCCCAGGGTCCACACCTCTTGGGGAGGGAGGGGGAGACAGAGCAATATTAGGGGGCTCCTCCTGCAAAAATGAGCTCCAGGGCAGCCTGGATATCCCCACCAGTGGCCTGCAATGCACGGAGGCTCAGCTCATCGTCATGAATGCCCATGTCTCGCAACTGCTGCAGCTGGGGCTGCCACTGGCTCTGCAGGCAAAGAGAGAGAGAAACAGGGATGTGAGGACCCTGTTTGGTAGTGATGCTAGCAAGAATTCTAAAACCCATCAGCCCAGTAGCAGAGGCTCAACTTACTGCTCATGTGGATGGACAGACAGGATGGGTTACTGACCTGCAGGTTTGGCTGCCCAGATGTCTGTAGGGCATGCTGTAAGGCCTGGCTGAAAAGGTCATTGGTGATGGGCGTTCCTGACTGGACACTGGAGGACATTGGAGATGTGCCTGAAGAATGTCCCTAGGGAAGAAAAGAACATAGTTGATTTTAGAAGAAACAGGTCACAGCTTCGTAAGAAAACAAGAGCTTAGCACCAGATGGGACTAAAGCAGGCCAGTTCTGTGCATCATGCATGAAAGCTTGCCACTTGGTCAGCAGACAAGCTTCTCATACAACTTGAGTCCAGGGGTGGGCAAAGTACCCCTATCAAAGTCATTTTGAGGTCCCTACCCAAAAACCACCAAAGGACAGTTTGCAAAATTTCAGGAAGAGATTCCATGGGATGGCAATACAATTCCCTGGCTATTACCCACCTTTATGCTCCTTTATGGAGCAGGTGGGATAATCCTAAGATACTAATAAGAATACTCATGAGTAAACGTGCCCCAGCTGTATCTCTAATGGGAGTAAACAAATGTGCGAGTCTTGAAACAGTAATCAAGGAGCTCTTCCCAACAGCTCAGCACTGGGCAGGATTCATGGCCACTGTCAACAGAACCAGCCTCACCAAATCCCCTTATCCACCCCAGTTCGGGACAAGTGACGGGCTGTGGGGGCTCTGGGCAATGCAGTCCAGATGAAATCTGTTTTTCACACTTTGCCCTTCTATTCCATGCTTCTCCCTTACCTGTGTCCCAGGGGTCGGGGTGTGGGAGCTGCTTTCGGGGGTGCTGGCAAGGGCCAGGGCTGTTGCCAATTCACTTTGCGTGATGGGCCGGGGCCCTGCTGCCCCCGTATAGCCAAGGGATGCTGGGCGGGACCCAGAGGTGCTGCTGGAAGGGGTAGTTCTTGTACTCTGTTGAGAAAGAGAAGGCAAGTTTGATCATGGCCACTGGCATGAAACAGTTCCGATCACTTCATAGCTTAACTCAAAGATAAGAGACCCCTTCTCAGCCTGAGAGCTGGGTTGAACTGAGTTGCAGAGAAGTTCCCCAGGAACTACATTCTAGTGGTAGGTGGCAGAACAAAGAATCAGCCTCTTTCAGCTTTAAGCTCTTATGGTCAGTAACTAAGCCTTTGGAGACACATTTCAGACTTTTAAAATGGGGGGGGCAGATTCAGCTCCAGGGCTGAGGTTCCCCATTCATGGTCTGGGGAAAGTGTTGAACCGAGGGAAGTCTTCAGGCTGGGAAAATAATTGTGCCCCTATTCTCAAACCGATCAGGAGCAGAGAACAGAACTCCTACATGTGGCCTGTGTAATGTCTTAAGTGCTTTGATTGGGGCTTTGGAGATTCCAATTCTAGTCCTTCTTGAGCCATGAAAGAGCCTGGGCCAGTCATCCTCTCTCTTAATCTCATCTAGTTCACAGGGTTGAGGATAAAGGAGAGGAAAGGATGGCCATACAAGCCTGAAGGGGGAATAAACAACCACTGTATACTGATCACTCACTTTCCAGGCTTCTGTTGCAGACCTTCCTCTGCAGAGACAGCCTCCCAAATTTTGGATCCTTTTGACATTGTGCATGTACGTGCCTTCAAGTTACCTTATGGCAACCCCATGAATTTCATGGGGTTTTCTGAGGCAAGCAAAACTCAGAAGCAGTTTGCCAATTCCTCCCTCTTGAAATATAACCAACAGCACCTGGTATTTATTGTTGGTCTGCCATCCAAGTACTAACGAGGCCTGAGCCTGCTTAGCTTCCAAAATTAGGTGGAATCTGGTACCTTGAGGGTCTTTATGTCCTCCCTTTTGCCATTACCTGATGGAAATCATCTTCGTCATCAGAAAGACCTTCAAACAGGAAGCCACCTGTCCAAAAGACAATACCACAATGAAGCAAATTGAGCTTCCACTGGATACCTATATCACAAAGCACTGAAAGGACAGTTCTGCTATCCAAACCCTAGATTTAGAACTGGTGAATATCTAAAAAAATTTAGCACAAGTGGCCATCTTCTTTCCTAGCATCCCTGTGATTCACAGAACCATGGATAGAGTCTTCTCAGCCACCTAGTACAACCTCTTGCTCAATACATGAAATCCAGACTAAACCACCCCCGAAGAGACAGCTGTCCATGTCCAACGTCTGCAAGTTCTCCAGTGATGGTGGAACTACTCATGTTTCTCTGAACAACCAGTTTTGATGCCAAACTGCTCCTACTGTCAAAAAGTTCCTACTAAATCTGCCATCCCTAAGATATGCCTTTTAATACTCTTTCTGTCCAAGCTGCTCTGGTAATCTAAATTCAGTCTTACAGCATGTCTCTTACCCGGCATGTCTCGGTAGGAGCTGGAAGGCATGCTGCGTGAGGAAGTCTCTCCAGTGGGCAAGGGAGTACTACCTGCCACAGAGTGGAGAACTAGGACAATGGCATTCACCAAAGCAGGGTGGGTTGGGATTAGCCTAGAAAAAATAGTGAGAACAGTTTAAGTTGGGAAGAAGCCAGAGGATCATAGAATCATAGAGCTGTACTGGATCTCAAAGGTCATCTAGCCTTAATGCGAAGCTGAGGCAGGAGACCAGTGTTGGAGAAGACAGCCTCCGCTTAAATATCTCTAATGAAAGAGAACTTCTGAAGCAGTTTGTTCTGTCACTGAACAGCTTACACTGTCAGGAACTTCATCATATTAATCAAACCATCCCCAAAACAATGGATTCAGCCAAAAAAACAACAACAAGAAAATACTTGTAACCACACCTGTGGTATTACTCTCAGGGGAACCAACCAAGAAAATACAAGTCAGTCCTGCAGTAACATCTGGTTACTGGCAGTGAAGAAATTTGCTACTGGGAATGAACTGGAAAACATGCAACCCATCTTTTTTTTTTAAAAAAAAAAACCTGCTTTTTATCATCATGATCACCATCTAATCTGTTTTGGTTTCATTGACCCCTGATCAGGTCCTAATTCATGACTGCGCTGTCCGGCAAACTTACGTGTCCAACATAGTCGGGTCAGCAAAGACAGAGAAGAGGTCCTTGTCCTGCAAGACTCCTGTCAAGACATAGAAACAGAAGTCTTTGTAATCAGTGGAAGAAAAAAATCTTTAGATTTCATTTCCCCAGGAAATAAGAAATCTCTTTTAAAAAAAACAGTTCTTCTTGGTCAGGAAAGTAATGGAAGCCCAGTTAAGTATGCATGTTCTCTCTTATCCAGCTATTGGTTTTGCTCTTGCTTTTGTGACATATTCTTGGTGGTTTTATTTTGCTTAATCTGATCTGTTCTATTAAGATTTGTATTATTTTTGCATGTATTTAATCTGTACACCAAAGCAAATTAAAAGACAAAATAAAGGTTCCTAATGATGTTTAACAGATAAACAAACATACTTAATAAAATTCAATATCTAAATAGATAAAGGTCTTTATATATTCAGTGATGTATTTAGCTTGCATAACTCATCCCGTACAAAAACATTCAGATTTAAGGGCATTTTCTTGGCGAAAAGAGAGATGTAGAGAAGCAAACTGAATTCAAAATTCTATTATTTAGATGGGTTGGAATTCACCATCACAGTTACTCTTGATTATGCATCCATAATTGATTTATGTTTACAGGCCCTATGTATTAAGAATTGTAGCATTATTGCCATGATTGTAAAAGTCTTCCAATCTTGCTTTAGCAGGCAGCAGCTGCCTGATTTGTTCTATCCATCAGGATCCTGACGTTTCTGCTTCTTTTTTTGCCAACAATCATCAGTGCAAGGAGGAACTGCCAGAGGAATCCTGGCTCTGATTGCCACACTAGAGATTGCTGGAGAAAGTGGATAAAAACTTCAGTATCCTGCACAGGAGAACAGACCTCTGTCACTCACAGCAGCTGCTGCCCAGTAAAGCAGGACTGGGAATGAGTCAGGACAACATACACTATTCAGTTACTTATACTTAGCTTATTAACTTGGTATGCTTAACTAAGCAGTTCTAGATCTAGGATCTCAAATATTATTAAACACACTTGCCAGCACCCCAAACCTCATTTGGTTTTACTCACCCAAAGCAATTGGGTCGCTGCTAAGTCCTGGTGTCGCGACTACAATCTGATCCAAGGATTCCTTATTCCCCAGCATCTTGAAGACCTGTAAGGGGAAGCCCAATAAGATCAGCAAGATTGTACAAGAAAGCTGTAAGGTGGTATTTTTAAGAATGTTTTCCATCCTCTAATGAAGCAGACAAAAGGGGTAGTGGAAGACTGGAGTTAGTCATGCTCACCGAATCTCTGAAGACTGGACTGCTATGCAAAGCGGTGTGCAGAACACGGAACTCTCGGACAGCAGCAACTTTATCTACTGGTTCTGGGGGCAGGAAAAGCAAAGACTGATATATCTGCCAGAATAACCAAGGTACAAGTCATAACACCAAGCTCGGAAAGGCTACTGAGACATGAGGAACATGGAGTAGGGAAATCCTGGTGTGGGGACATCTCTAGGCTACATCGCACCAGAATACAGGCACAGGCAGATCTGCTTAGAATACAGTGAGCTGGTTTTACACACTTCACTCCCTCCAGAGAGGAAAAGGACCAGAGCTAAAGGTATGATGCTTTAGGGTTGTTATAATTTGCATTATCTGTCCCTCTCCTTTCCCCCAAACTGCCCACTATGATCACAGCTCACTAATTCTGCCCAAAGAGAGGAAACCCTACCTGGCTTCTGTTCCGGTTCAGGCCAGGACTTTCGGAGGACATGGACTGTGGAGCCAGACTGGATACCGTAGAATTCCAGAGTCTGGTCATCTCGCAGCTTACGCCCACAATAGATCAGGTCTGAAAAGATAGCTCAGGATTTTAATGGAGATGACACACCAGTAAAAGCTAATCTTGCAGACCAAGGAAGTACCAGTAAGATTCTCCGTTTTTTTGAGCAAGACTGTTGTTTAAGAAGATCACCATCAAGAATATACTGCAGAATACATTTTCAAGCCCTATGGTTTGAAAGATGAGGCCTTCCTGCAAATGGCGAGCACAAAGGAAGAGGTCACAGGAGAGAATACATTTTGAATGTACAAGGCCCCAAGCAAAACATCCAGGATCTTCACTTCCAAGATGCAGGTAAAAAATGACAGAAGTCCTGTTTTACCACTTACGAGCAACACAGAAGCAGATGTAATGAAAACAAAGTAGGCAAAGTGCAGCCCATGAACCACAAGCATCCCTTGGTATCTCAAAGTGGAGCCCCAAAAGCCCCAAGATCCATTTTTTAAAAATTGCAACAATTTTGGGGCAATTTTTGTCTGCAAACTGGCCACTCCCCAAACCAGCTACAAATGTGATAGCTCAGTTCCCTCCTGCCCAGAGCTCCTCAAACCCCTCAGGAAACCCCTCCAAACAGCCCAAAGTTAGCCAAACCAGCAACCTGAAGTAAAACAGTATCACTTCCAGTACACTGAACTGGATCCTTTCAGGCACCCCAGGATGGAAATGCCCTGTCTGTCATTGCTCGCCCTACAATAACCAAACTATGGATATGCTGTCCAAAAATTTGCTTATTGTGACATCTTGCAGTCTGGCTTGTCCTTCCCTCAACAAATCATTGAGATTAACCTCCACTAAACCATCATTTGCAATCCAGACAGGTTCCCACCCACCCCACTCCCTCTGTTCAGAAAGCTTGCAATCCTATAAAGCTCATCAACCTTGGTAATAAATGACATCAGGCCTTTGAACTTAGATGAAGACACAGCTTCACTCCATGCTGTCTGAAGCAGGATGTAATTGCTAATTTTCTTCCTCAGGAAAGCAACAGGTAATCTTAGCAATATTCTGCTTGTGTGAAAAAGTCTTTGAGTCTCACTTTAGGACTTACTGTGCAGAAACATTTGCAGTGCAAAAGACATCACTTTCTCTGCAGAAAACAGCATTTTCTGGACAGGAATATTACATTCTTTCCAGAAAATTGTTTTGTGCATGAAACAACCACGTGACCTGTATAGAATAAGTCCAAAATCGTGAGGATTCTAGTCTGTCCAGGATATTTCTCAGACAGTTTCTCAACATTCCAGAACCACCCCTTTTTCATCCATTTTTCAAGTATCTTTGAATATGAAAGATCATACGAACAAGGGCAGGCTTTGAAATCTCTGAGAGAGACCTCTCTATCCATCACACCACCCTCAGAAGTATATTTCGTGGAGATCAGAAGAGGGCTGTTTTAGTGGTTGTTCCAAAGCTATGCAAGATCCTTTAAAGGTGGGTTAGGCCAACAATCATCTCCACTGTCCTTCCTATAACAGACAAAATCCCTTTATTCAGGATAGGTTTTTGCAACTGGTCAGCTGCTAAGAAAGGCTGGATGCTGGTGGATACTGCAAATTTTTTTACTGAGGTGTTTTGAAATTTATTTTACTTATTCTGTTTTATTTCCATCCTTTCAAAAATCTTGTGAAACACACTGAGTCCCAGTTCTGAGAGGCAAAGCAGAATACAATACACACAAAATGGGATACAAAGTGAAAAAAGCCACTTACCAATGAGCTCTGGGTCAGGGACAGATTCTTGTAGCTTTCCCGTGATGAGCTGTTTTAGGTATGAGATGCTACAGCCCCCCAGGGGACACTCTCCCAGCTCCGTTTCTGGCAGCCTCAGGATGGATTTGGGAGCCAGGGGCTGATCAGCTAGTTTGACAGCAATGTAGCACTCGGAGAGGGACATGGCATCCGTTCCCTTAGGAGGACTGGACTGTGTGAAACTCCAGTCTGCACTCCAAGTGGTATCTGTAAAAGGAAACTAAGGACATAAGATTGAAGTGTCCTCAAAGCTGTAGTGAACTGCCCAGAAAAAAGTAGAACTGTAGCTCTAAACAATATTATCAGCAAGTTTGGTTTAAATATTTGGTTTGGTCTAACTATTTAAAGCTTCATATGGGAATTATTTCATTGGAATATCACTGGAATATCTGTAATAATGTAAAGGTATTAGCATATACTTTCCTTCTGTTTAACAGAAATAATGACCACACCTTAGAGAACATTTTTTTACACAAACCTAAAAAGAACAGTCGCTGATACATCCTACACAATGTACCAACTGTTACTTTCCTTTGTAGATATATAACTGTAATACTCTCGGCTTCACACACTCACTCTGTACACTAATTCCATTTGACGTTGCGAAAAAATGGATTCAGTACAACTAGCTGAACATTTTATTTCACTCAAAGGAGGATGTGCCTTGCCCACTTGGACTTTTGACTGATTCAGAAGCAAGAAATTTTGAGAAATGGAAACAAGCCTAGCAGTGCATTCATTTGTTAGTCTATTCCTCTGAGTATTCTGCTCTTCTGAGTATTACAATTTGTAACAGAAGAATAACCAGCACTTTATGTCCTATATTTAGTCCATCTAACAGAATTGATTGCAGTACAACAGCCAGAAAACTATGGATAAATACACACATGAGCACACACACATGCTGTGCAAAACTGCCACAGAAAAATATAGCATCAGGAAGTTCCATGCAAATTTTCCACCCCACATTTCTGCCTCAAAGCCAGAGTTATGTTTTCCACAGATGCCCATTATGTATTTCCAAAAGAACCCAACAAACAAAATACAAAAGCAATAGTTGTTTCCTGAAGAGGCTGCTCCAAAAACTGATGTCCAGAGCAGGCTACTCTGTATCACAGCTTGAAAAAGTTACTTCTTTGAGCGACAACCTCCCCACCCCAGGCTAGCATGGCCAATGCCCATCTTGGCCAAAGGATTCCGGGAATTTACATTCCCCGCCCCCCAAGTAATTTTTTCAACCTCCAATGTGAACTCAGGCCTTGAGGTGACACAAAAAGCAGGAATGGGGCAAAATACACAAATGGACCTAGTGGGAAGACTCTATTCTGTCTGCTCCTTCCTACTGAGTTAATTAAAAGCAAACAGTTTTTGCATTTTGAACTCAGGCCATTTCTGCACTACACTGTTATAGTGCTATTATTCCACTTCCAACAGCCTATGAAATCCTGGGCTTTGCAGTTTAGGGAGAGGCATTTAGAGGGCCTCAATAAACTACAAACTCCAGAATCCCACAGGATGATGAAAGTGGAGTAATAGCACTCTAACAGCGTCATGAGGAAATGGCCTCAGTTTGCAGCAACTGCAGTAAGCTGAGGGCAAAGGGGGAAATGCTTGGAGAAAAGAGTAACCGAGACATTTTAAATGCATTTGAAAAAAACAGGACAGGAGAGGAGGTCTTGGCCCCAGTAAAGAAACTGAAGAGAAGGCTTGCTTATATTTCAGTGCCATGTACAGTTGTAGAAAGTGGCAGGACTGCTATGGAAGGTGCTGTTAAAGCAGTGGTTCTCAACCTTCCTAATGTCGCGACCCTTTAATACAGTTCCTAATGTTGTGGTGACCCCCAACCATAAAATTATTTATTTATCATTTACAATGCCCCCCCCCGGCGGCAAAGGCCGCCTCGCTGGCCAGGAACGGGGGGGGCGGGCAGGGAGGGAAAGAGGAGCCGCGCATCTCTCCCGGGAAAAAACTCCTGAGAACCCCCGCCAGGGTCTGCTTCGCTCTCGTTTCCGCTGGGGGGGACAGTGTGGGAAAAGTTTCCAGAGTGTCGACCCTGGCCGGGGGAGGGGAGGAATTCCAGTGCCTTTGTCTTTTGCGCTGGGTGCAGCTCGCCCTCCTGGAAAAGCGCCGCCTTGCAGCCCCCCCGGCCCTTCCACAGCGCCCCCCTCCGTGGCGAGTGGGGCAGGGGCCGTGGCAAGCAGGGGTCCTGCCCCCCCTGCTGCCGCCCCCCCCAAGCTGGCCCATCAGACGTGACGTTCTCCCGGTAGCGGAGAAAGGGAGAGATTTCAGTCCCTTCTGAACAGGGGACAGGAGGACGCGAGTGCGTGGCTCGCGCTTGCGCACCACCAACGAGGAGGGAACGGAGCCTAAGACCATCAGAAATACATATTTTCCGATGGTCTTAGGTGACCCCTGTGAAAGGGTTGTTCGATCCCCCAAAGGGGTCGCAACCCACAGATTGAGAACTGTTGTGTTAAAATTATGATGCCAGAAGATCAGAAGTCCCAGGTCTGACTCCATGAAGCATCATATTCTGCAGCAGAAGTCATGATGAGTGTGCATGGTTATACATCTAATTCAGGGCTTTCCAAACAGTGGAAACCCTCCAGGTTGAGAACCTCCCCACTGCCACTCTTGCCAGGGTCTTTCTTTGCCAAGGGCAACGGCAGTGGGCCAAAATCATGGGGGGGGCTGCCTTTCCCACTGCCGCCTCCCTCGCCGGGGTCTTTTCTCACCAACGGCAACAGTAGTGGCTGGGCCAGGATTGAGGGGGCTGCCTTTCTTGCCGGGATCTTTCCTCGCTGAAACCCGGAAGCTTAAAAACGCTTGATGGCGAAATTCAAGCGTCTTCCTCTAATGTTCCACCAAATATTGAAAAGCTGTGCTCATCCTATCAATCTCGTACACCTCATTAAAGTGGGAAGAAATTATGGGTTTTATTCAATTTTTTTTAAAATTCTTGCACATATTTACGTTTTACCCACACATGATGACAATCTTAGAAATGTACGTTATTATTTATAAGTCATATATTTTAAAACAAAATATACGAAAGGTTTTCATGAGACATGTTGTGTCCCCATACGTTTTGTTATTGCAATTTATGTTATGTATATAATGTATAAATGTACGTTATTATTTATAAGTCATATATTTTAAAACAAAATACACGAAAGGTTTTCATGAGACATGTTGTGTCCCCATACGTTTTGTTATTGCAATTTATGTTATGTATATAATGTATAAATGTACGTTATTATTTATAAGGCATATATTTTAAAACAAAATACACGAAAGGTTTTCATGAGACATGTTGTGTCCCCATACGTTTTGTTATTGCAATTTATGTTATGTATATAATGTATAATTATGTTATGTATATCTTGTAAGAGATATGAACACGTAACATAAATTGCAATAACAAAATGTGTCATTGCAATAACAAAAAGTCTCATTACTGTGTCATTAAATAATACCTGTCTAACAAGGCATGAAAAGCTTGGAAAGCTCTGATCTCATTACTCAGAAGGACAAGACCTATTGCCAACGGTATATTTATAATAAGGGAGACAAAAGCAAAGATATCCTGTCTTTAAAGGAAAAAAAAAGGGGGGAAAGCAGGACAGTAGAGGATTAACTGGGCCTCCCCAAGGTGTGCTGTGTCAGCCAGGGTCTGCTGGCATCCATTTTGCCCGTTCGAGGGGAGTTAATATGTAATAACGAAGCAAATGGTACACAGAGCCACCCTGGGGAACGCAGCCGCCATTGCTCTAACCACTAGGCCGCACAGCCGCCTTGCCCTCAGCTGGCTCCAGCCCCGCCGCGCTTCACACAAAGACAGGCGCTGAAGGAAAGGGGCGAAAAGGATAAATAGGAGAAAGGAAATGACTCCATACTAAAGGACCCCCCCCTTTCAAAACACCTCGAAACCAACCCCTCATCCCACCTCAGTACCTGGATATTTACGACCGACGCTCTCGTCTAGCCGGAAGCGCTTCCCCGAGCCCGCGCGAGGCATGCTGGGCGTTGTAGTCTGCCGCCCAGGAACGCTCACATCGCTGGGCGAAAGCCACACGGCGGCGAAGAAGGCGAAGGAAGGGCGGCGGCGGCGGCGGCGGCGGTTGCGCCTCCGCCTCTGAGGGAGCCTCAAGGAATCCTGGGATTTGGAGTTCCAGCGCAGGCGTAGTGCGAGGAAATGGAGGCCAGGGAAGCACAAGGGGGGGAAAGGACCGCGCATTGTGACGTCAGAGGGCTCTTGCGCCTTTGCCAATCAGGGAAGGGGAGGAGGGAGGCGGCGGCCAATGCGCAGGCGCGGAGGCGAGGTGGGGCGCGTTTAAAAAAAAATCCCGGCGCGGGCGGGCCTGCGTAGCTTCGGCTGGTTTCGCCCTCGGGAGGAGGTTCGGCCCAGGTAGGCGGCTCCGTCGGCTTCGGGCGAGTGTCTTCCCGCCCCACCCCCGCCCAGGTACTCCTGAGGCGGCGAAGCTGGCGCCCTGTGTGCGCTCAGAGCCTCTTGCGGGCGGGCTTCGCGGGCTCCCAAAATGGAGGCCGAAAAACGAGGCACAGCCAGGGCGGGGAGCCTCAGCCTGAGGGCCGGAGGGCGGGGCGGGCGGGCGGATTTCGGAGACACCTTCCAAAACTTTAAGCCAGAGAAACAGCGATACAAGGCGACACAGATGGACATTTTTTTGTTGTTCTCAGGGGGGCCCTCAGAGAATTTGGTTCTTGAACGAGGAGCCTTTCCGCACTACGCAGTTATAGCGCTATCGTTCCGCTTTCAACCTCCTGTGGAATCCTGGGGTTTGCGTTTTAGGGAGGGGCCTTCAGGCTGCTCAGCCGGAGGGCTCTTTGGCCTCAGGAAACTACAAACCCCAGAATTCCGTAGGAGGTTGAAAGCGGAATCGTAGCGCTATAACAGTGTAGGATGGGAAGGCCCTGGGACTCTGGAGACCAGGACCATTTCCACACGAGGCTGTTCTAGTGCTATTATTCCGCTTTCAACCTCTTATGGAATCCTGGCGTCTGGGGCCCCTCCCTAAACTGTAAACCCCAGGATTCCAGAGGAGGTTGAAAGTGGAATAATAGCACTAGGACAGTGTAGGGCAGAAAAGCCCTAGGATTGAAACCCTCCATCATGGAAACCCATGGGGTGACCTGGGGCAAGTCATGTTCTCTCAGCCTCTGAGGAAGACAAAGGAGACAGGGAGGGAGGGGGAGATAGCCATGCATGCTGCTCCCATTGGGGATGGGAAGATAAAAACATTTAATAACAAAGAAATTGCAAACGTAAGTATTCAAAGAGATGTCTTTTCAAGCATGAAAAGGTCCAAAGGAATCCGGCAGCATGGCATTGTGTGGCAAGTCACACTCTCTCAGCTTCAGAGGAAGCCCGTGGAGACTGAGGGAGGAAGAAAGCCATGTGTGCTGTTCCCTTTAGGTCCCTGAAAGGATGGGGAGGCAAAACATTTAATAACAAAGAAAATGCAAACGTAAGTATTCAAAGAGATTTCTTTTCAAGCATAAAAAGGTACAAAGGCAGCAGCATGGTGTTTCCAGTTTTGTGGAGCGGAGTCTGCAAAAGCTTCTGCTAGTTGATCGCAGAGCTGCTTAATGGAATCCTTTATGACCCCGTCTGTTGAAAATTAACAGAAAATACATTTATCTGAGCAAGCTTGGCAGTAATTAAGTGGTCCCAGTACTCCGTGTGCTTACTGTAATAGGTATCATGGCTCCCCAGCTTCAGATGAGGTGGAGCTCAGTGTTACTGTCTGTAGAATGTGGTTGGGAAACAGCCGCTTATAGACCCCTTGCCAGAGCTTTAGAGACATGTTTGTGAGATCCTGAGAAGCAAATTCTGGAGTAAACATTGTTCCTGAAATAGCAAATTTCCACTGACTGGTTGAAACACACCAGCACCCCATAAAAACAGGCCAAAATCAGTTTCATTTGGGACCATCCAGTGGCTAGTTTTTCAGTGGATATGGCTGTAAGGCTTATAGGACAGCAAAGGAAAGGCTTTAGTCTGTCACTGAGGTAACAACAACAAAGAGCTTACTGGCAGCTTAAAGAGAAATGTGTTAAGGTTCAGGTTTTGTGGGCTGCCACCCACTTCAGTGGAATAAATAGACTGAAATGGGTCTGTCTGATTACTGCTATTTTCTGCAGGTTAATTCAAAATGACTGATGACGAGATTGCTGCTCTGGTGGTCGACAATGGCTCCGGCATGTGCAAAGCAGGATTTGCGGGAGATGATGCTCCCCGCGCGGTGTTCCCCTCCATCGTGGGACGGCCCAGGCATCAGGGGGTCATGGTAGGGATGGGCCAGAAGGACAGCTACGTGGGAGATGAAGCCCAGAGCAAGAGAGGCATCCTCACCCTGAAGTACCCCATTGAGCATGGCATTGTCACCAACTGGGATGACATGGAGAAGATCTGGCACCACACTTTCTACAATGAGTTGCGAGTGGCTCCCGAGGAGCACCCAGTCTTGCTCACTGAAGCTCCGCTCAACCCAAAAGCCAACCGAGAGAAGATGACACAGATCATGTTTGAGACCTTCAACACACCAGCCATGTATGTGGCCATCCAGGCAGTGCTGTCCCTCTACGCCTCTGGCCGCACCACTGGGATCGTCATGGACTCTGGGGATGGGGTTACCCATACAGTGCCCATCTATGAGGGTTATGCCCTGCCCCATGCCATCCTGCGCCTGGACCTGGCTGGCCGTGACCTCACTGACTATCTCATGAAGATCCTGACAGAGAGAGGCTACAGCTTCACCACTACAGCTGAGAGGGAGATTGTGAGAGATATCAAGGAGAAGCTCTGCTATGTCGCCCTGGATTTTGAGCAGGAGATGGCCACCGCTGCTTCCTCCTCCTCCCTGGAGAAGAGCTACGAGCTGCCAGATGGGCAGGTGATCACCATCGGCAATGAGCGTTTCCGGTGTCCTGAGGCTGTCTTCCAGCCTTCTTTCCTGGGCATGGAGTCGTGCGGCATCCACGAGACCACTTTCAACTCCATCATGAAGTGTGACGTGGACATCCGCAAGGACCTCTATGCCAACACAGTGCTTTCGGGCGGCAGCACCATGTTCCCTGGCATTGCTGACAGGATGCAGAAGGAAATCACGGCCCTGGCTCCCAGCACGATGAAGATCAAGATCATTGCCCCACCAGAGCGCAAATATTCTGTGTGGATTGGGGGCTCCATTCTGGCTTCTCTCTCCACCTTCCAGCAGATGTGGATCAGCAAGCAAGAGTATGATGAGTCCGGCCCATCCATTGTCCACCGTAAATGCTTTTAATAGTCTTTAAGTAGCCAGCTTCATCTGCTGGAAACAGTAGATATGTTTTGCTCTCCTTTTATCTACATTCCTCTCTATTGCAAAACCTTAGAATTCTCCCATTGCTTCAAAATATCTGTCTCTTTCTGAAATACCTGTCTAGAATATTCTACGTCATCTTAATAGCCATTCCTTAATAGCCATTCCTTCAACGGTCAACTTGCTTTTTCTCCATGTTGAGTCATGACCACTTTTTCCAACCTTCGTGTATGAGCATAAAGCGTTGTCTTTTGTAGCTGTAAGAATAGTAGTCAGTAGTTATCCCACTGACAGCTTTCATGTCAGAAGAGCTAATAAAAAGTGCTGGTAATACAGTAAGACAATTGTGGTGTGTTTCTTGTAGTAAATCCTTTTTGTCTTGTCTTTATGTATCAGGGACTTACTGTTGACACAGACTATGGGCCTTTCGGCAATACACTGTTAACAGTGCTGTTATTCCACATCCTGTGAAGTTTTGGGGTTTGTAGTTTACTGAGGCCAAAGAGCTCTCTGGCTGAGAATTCTCAACGCCCCTCCCTAAACTACAAACCCCAGGATTCCATAAGGTGTTGGAAGTAGAATAATAGCGTTGCAACAGTGTAGTGCAGAAATGCTCTATATTTTTGTGGAGTGAAGCCTTTGGCAAGGAAGAACAACCTGGTGCTTTACCAGTATTTTGAATTGCCACTCCTATGCTGGCTGGGGTGATGACAGTTGTAGTTTCTTAAAGTTCCTTGCCACTTGGAGATGATGGATTAGAATTCCTTTGGCATCTATGGTCTTACTGGATCACTTCTTTGAAAATATGCCATGTAACACTTCTGAGCAGTTCAAGCAGCATATTTGTATGAAGCTCAGCTTAGCCTTCATGAATAATCATTTTCTCAACCTGTAGATTTGGCTGGTTTCATTCTAGTGTAATTGGTAGCTGCTTTGGTGTTCCACAACTTGGCTACCAAAAGGTCTTATCTGAACTGCCCACTAACTTAGTGTCCCAATGTGATGATGTACAAAGCCTCTGATTATTGTTAATCATGGGCTGTGTCACATGGAAGGAGGCCACCCATTTTTTGCGTTTCATATCCATTTGGTACCACTATCATGGTGTGACTGTACACCCACCACCTGAGAATAAAACTTCATGCATCTTAAGGAAATCAGCTCAGCCTTATTCCACAATCTGTTAGCTTTTAAGGTGTCATAGGACCAGCCAACTTTCTTGTGGCACCTTGGAGGCTAAGAATGTATACTCCCAACACCTTAATGCTGCTGCTACTGTAGACATGTACTGCCCACATTTGCTGTGACTACACACAACCACAAGGGGGTATTTCTGGAGTAACTTTGAGTCTTCCCTTTCCTCTGCATGAATCAGGCACTGCAAATTGGAAATCTAGGAGGACGGGCAAGTAAAGGACCATTCCTACACAGATTTCCACAAACACACAAAAAGCTGAAAGAACACAAATCATGCTTTGGTCCTTACTTCCACCTCGTAGCAGTTTCTGCACAGGAACCTGCAGCTTTTTATGTATGTTCCAGCAACAATCCATTTGTGAATCTGCTTTAGTTCATAAACCCCTAGAACGATGATGGATTCATTGGTACAAATTCCAGTTCACTAACAGTTACACAAATGCAAGAGCATTTCTTGCTATGTTGTCAGATTTGTTCTTCCAAAATTGAGCTTCTTTGTCTTCAAGATTGCCTGAGAAACATTCTCATTTAACTGCTTAATGAGTCAAGATTTCCTCCCATTTTTTCAGCAACACATTGGTTCTCAAATACCATAATTTTGTGTTCAACTAGACACTAAAATAATTACTTTGGGACAATTTCCATAATCCCCACTTATCATGGGGATTTTGAGACAGGGAATAGAGGAATCGAAAAGTAAATTTTTTAACCTCTGGTAGGCGAAATACTTGAAATGGGTGACGTCCTGATTGGGCAAACTGCTTTAGATCTGTATGAAGTGAACGATACACAGATGGTTGCCGGCCTAGTCTTCCAAGCATTGGTTTCTCTGACTTGAGGATGGTCCCTGGTGATATCAAGGCCATTTTCACACTAGACTGTACAGCGCTATTATTCCACTTTCAACATCCTATGGAATCCTGGGGTTTGGCCCCTCCGTAAACTGCAAACCCCAGGATTCCATAGGATGCTGAAAATGGAATAATAGCACTGTAACAGTCTAGTGCAGAAGTGGCGTAAGTGTTGTGCATAAAGTACCAGCCACAGCTGCTTGCAGCTTGCCATTCAGAAACCACAAATGCAGAGAGAATGTATTTTCGTGTTTGGAGACTATTAGTGAGAATGGTGTAATCCAATGCAGTCTTGCTTTGAGATTCTTCCCCCTTCAATACCATCTTAACTGATGACATCTCAGAATGTAGACCCTAACATTGTCACCCTTTTGCTCCTGTATGATTTTTAACACCTTTGCCTGACGAAGAAGCCAGTGAAGCTTCAAAAGCTTGCACAATGTAAAGATGTAACGCTCTCACGGATTTTGTTGTGCTAGGGGTAGTGTTTCTTAGCGAGTGAACAGCTACAACCTGGAGGCTACTCCAGATGCTCTCTGTGAAGTTTCCAGCAAGGTTGCATCATTGAGATAGTCATCTGTGCCCCTAACCCCCAGGGATGTGGAGGGCAGACTCCAAGGCCATTTCCGCACGAGCCTGTTCTAGTGCTATGATTCCGCTTTCAACATCCTATGGAATCCTGGGGTTTGCAGTTTCGGGAGGGGCCGGCCTCAGGGTGTTCTTTCTGGTCCACAAGAAATTTAGAAGGGAGGGGAGCCAGAGAACAGTCCCTTCCTCAACGT